>ML769570.1:0-134593 GCA_009733575.1 Gymnopus androsaceus JB14
AACGCCTCTATAGACTGCTTGATGAAAGGCATCGGCGTTGAATGCTGCCCGTCCATTTTTATTGCATTTCTTTTCTCTTAGAGCGCCGCAGTTTGGGTTCTTTTGAAGAATTGAGTGCACAAGAGCTCCTTGGAACTAGTTCTTTCAAAGGTGCACTTCGCTGTTGAATTTATTGTGCGGTTCGTTTGGAAGGGTGTAGCCCGAGTACATTTTATGGCCTCTGAGTCGTCGCATTCTTGGCACTTTGATCGACTCATCATCAAACGTTGGTGTGAGTCACTCCAGCTACTGGAATCGAGTCTACATACCATATTCCACTTATAATCGCAGAATATCAGCGAAAGCTTCACTATATTTCCAAAAACAGTTCCATAGATGTACAAAATCATTCAAAATACGTCCTCTTCTGCAGCTTTGTAGTTTTATTTCGGTTTTATTCTTTTTTTCCCCCTCTATTTTCTCAAGGACTCAGGATTAACCCTTGTAACTGTAGTAAAACCTGTGTCCCTGAAAATCCATCAGCACTAGCTTAGGCATGACTACTAGTTAGCCGGGATGCAATGGATGTTGTACTCACATGACACTGCTTAACACCTCGCTTTAGATGCAATGAGTGCATGAAAAGGATGCAATTGAGGTCCCCGTGTCAACATGGATACACCCATCCAATTCAGTGTCCTCAAAGAGGAAAGATTCACCTCCGCAGTTGGCATCTTCAAAGAACGTTGTACAGAATGGCACCTCGGGGAAATCTTGAATCTATAACGTGTATATGAACCAAGTAAGTAACAAATCACCCATAATTGTCGTTGAGATGTCACTGACCGCGAAAGAGTGTTGATTGGCGAAGCTGTGGCAGCTGCCATCGCAAGGGACATTATTGCCTTCACTTCCGTCGCATGTAGTTCCACTCCAAGCAATGAAATCTTGGGCAGCACTGTTTGCGATCATGTACAGAGCAGTGAAAAGGGTGGCAGTGGCTGAGATGTGCATTGTGAAAACTTGAACTGTGCAGCGAGCTCTGAAGAGATGCATATTGCCTTAGGGTGGTATTTATACCTGAAATTGAAAATAATACTGTTCACAGCGTGAGCTGTGACATGGTGAATAAACGGTCGAAATGAGTAGCTGAGAGCCGATGTTACATCTCTAAAAGTTTGAAAGCCGTAATTTTTTAACAGTGAAGAGGATCAAATTTCAGCTCGGAAGAGGTATCGCTCCCTTAGTACTGAGCTGTATCCTACCTATCTCCTGCCCAGAAATATCTTCGCCCTTGGATAAATCAGAAGTCGATCACCTCGGGCTCATCATTCCTAACTCCAAGGATATCTTTACCACTTCGATAAATCAGAAATCGAGTACTTCGGGTTCATGATCAACTCCAGCCCGCGATGAATCCAAAGAAGCCCAAAATGATCTCCGACGGCGTCGCCAGTAACCCGAAAACTCAGAGACTTTAGCTCTAGCAACTTCTACCATTGCTTCATTGAGAACTATTCTCGCATCATTCTATCCTAACTGACCTTTCAAGAAGTTCTCAAAAAGATATAGTTTTTATTTCGTCCGAAGATTCAAGATTGCGGATGTTTCTATTTCAAGGGATATGAAACAACTCCGAAATATCGAAAAATCTTACAATCACTTCTTTCAACTTTGAGGTTGCTGGTCGGATATGCCCCGCAATGGCACCGGATCTACAGTAATGTCAAACCAGGTTCTAAATCCGAAGTTGAGCTTCAGTGTCTAAGGCGGATGATCCAAATATGACTTCACTGGTGGTCACTTAAGACCTAGGAGTGGCACTGAGGTCCCTCATATAAAAATAGTGTAATGTAGACTAGTTCTCACTGGAGGCAATATGGACCGTTACATTATGTGCAATAACTTCTCAATGGCCCCCCAGCAGCTCAGGTGGGTTCGCATTTTCGTATTCCCGCTACCCCCGAAAGTACTGTGTGTTTCGTTGTAGACTAGTCTCATGGACCATTACATTCTTCCAAATAACTTCCCAATGGTCCCGCAACAACTCCGGTGGGTTCACATTCTCGTATTCCGGGTGCCTCCAAAATATACTGGCAGAAGAAAGGATGTCAAATCCCTGGAGTTCGGCACAGTACAAGCTGCATATTCATCAAGTCATAACGTAGAGAAGCCCTCCTACGATATAATTGTCACGAAATCCGAATTGTCAGAAACCCAGGATTCGCCGCCCGCGTTCTTCGAAACATCATGCTTGCATCATGCCCAGCTCCTGCTGCATTGATAGCGCTAGCGGAGACCCACTGGCACTAGAACTCGGAGGAGTAGAAATACACTGTCGAGGAGTCCACATCCCAGTCGAAGTAATATCGACGGTTCTGAATTTATCACTAGTTCTTTCAAAGGTGCACTTTGCTGTTGAATTTATTGTGCGGTTCGTTTGGAAGGGTGTATCCCGAGTACATTTATGGCCTACTGTCTACATGGAACTATGCACTTGAATACATTGGAGCTTGGTTCAGTGTTGCGGTGGGCATCGAGATAACACTGACAACCCTAGGTAGTGTATATAGTGTATATCATGTAGAGGACATGTATTGATTAGTTTGGCACTTGTGGTGGGGCAACGATCTACAGCAGCGTCTCCATATTGAGGCAACTGTGAGCTCGTAGTTGTCTTGCCCTAGATGTACTAGTGCCGCACTGGGATAATCTCCAGAACTGATCCGCCGGCGTTCAGCACTTGGCGTAATAAAACCTTCCTTCCTTCCCAGACTTGTATTACGGTTAATAATATATCATAGATACTCGGCATCTGGAAAAGTAACCGAGATTTTTTTGCTGGACCGTCTAAGTATATAAAAATCCGGTTACTTTTCCAGATGCCGAGTATACGGGCTGTCCTCGCCGGACCACAGTACACCCGTTGTATACGGATGGGTATCAAGCTGAAACACGCTGCAGGGAACGTAGTGAATGGTAGCATATAGGTAGAGAATAAAATCGAGGTGAGAGATATGTGCGCTTTCATTGTCAAAGGAAGCAAGTTCAACAAACAAAATCGCGCTTATCATCGCGCACGAGCGCTTGTCATCTGAGTGTCCAACCTTCTAGCAGGTAGAAGTTCTTGCTCTTTCTATTCTTCTTCGACAGGCTCTTATGGATCTTCGAAGTGACTTTTTCACTTCAGAAGTTCATCTACAGTATCGCAGGGGAAAGATGCCCGCATCTTCGCCTCAACTTTGCCTTATTCCAGGTAGTCCACACCATTTTGGTCCTTCGTCTTTGCGGAGGCGTATACATCGTAGCATACGGTAGCGAACTTGTCGGAACTTCTGCCAAAGGCACTTGTATCGTTCAGTATGTCCAAAATATATCTGCTCGTAGGTATAATATCTTCCAACACACGTACTTGTAGGTTCTCACTCATGCACACCTGATTCTCTCTCGGATGATGGTCATGTCCACTAATCTCCCTAGTGAACTTTTGAATCTCATATTCAAGTTCCTGTCCGACACCCCTGCTGCTTTGAAGGCGTGTTCACTTGTATCAAGGACCTGGCGTGCAGCTGCAGCAACCTTCTTGTTTTCTTCACTTTCTTTCCTGTGCTCCATAGACCAGCCGATCCCAGACCTTGTTCACTCTAAACTCAAACGTCAGTTTGGACTGGCATATGGTATGCTTCCTGTGTATTGGAAAAGATTTCCTCTATACGAGACAGATACACATTGCATCTGCAATCGTTACAAGGATCGCACTGCACAGGCATTCTATTACAGCGGAGCTACTTCAGCTCATATCACTTGTAGTGTTGCTGAACTGACATTAAAATTCTGCAGAAGCAGCAGCTCCGAGGCAGTTTATCGTGGTCCTCACTCACTGCAACTCTACCCCGATGCCAACATCTCGTCCCTCCTTCGACTCGTAGATGAACTCTCTTTTACTCATCTTCGATTCCTCATCATTGACTGCGCGCCTCAGGTGCTCTACTTTTTAAAATCCTCAGAGCCTTTCGGTGGGATTCTCTCCTCCACTGGTAACTCTCTGGAGGAACTCACTTTCAGTGGTATCGAGTCGATGCAGAGTTCGGACCTCAAAAGGATGCTGAATAAACACGCATTTTCGTGTAGGCGCTTTCCTCGTCTGCGACGGCTTGCCTTGCAGGGGCACCTGGGAACAGAGGTTCCCCCAGAACATTTGCATGGTGGACAAAAAATGAGCTGCTCTCTCGAGCTCAGGCGTGAACGTTCGACTACCTTTGGAGCAACGTCTGTCTCTGTCGACGTGTCATATTCCTACTGGGATAGTCCACGAGTCGAGCGCCCTTCGCAGGCCGATGGGTTCGCAAAGTTCGAGATTTCGAATTGGTGCTGCTTTAGTGGGCTTTGTAGTGAATCTAAACCCAGCGGAACTGGATCCTTGGCCGATGGTATGAGCCTTGGATCCATCGTTAAATGGTCGCTCCCCACCATAGAATCCGTGCTGGGTGCGTTACAGACCGACACTCTAGGTCAATTCGCGCAGGTGATAGAGATGAAGGTCTCAGCTGAATCGGCGCCCAATAATGGTCTGTACATTGATTATTCCTGAATGATGCTTCAACTCATTTTTCTTCTGTCGTTCAGTTGCTGGGCCAAAGCTACTTGCGTATATAACACAGACGTTTCCTCGAGTTTCCTCGCTGGCGTTGTGTTTCAGCACAGTAGCCGATATCGGACAAGTTATTCACCTTGATGACCAAGAAGAAAAATATCCTTGTTCAGCTATCCTTGTTGAACACCTAGCTGCGCTCGGCAAGCTGCGAACGCTCAAGTTTTTGCTCTCACACAACGCAGCAGCTACGATCGCTTCCTGCCTGACCTATTCTCAGAATACCATCAGTACCACTGCAGATTTCGAGTCTCTCATTCCTCAGAACCAACACCGACAAGTCATTTCGGAACTCGACAAATTGTTTGCAGAGCTCTATTTCGTCGGTCCAAAGCTACCAAATCTACAAGGAGCTATCTTGGAAGTTGATATTACTTCGACTGGGATGTGGACTCCTCAACAGCGTATTTCTACTCCTCCGAGTTCTAGTGCCAGTGGGTCTCCGCTAGCGCTATCGATGCAGCAGGAGCTAGGCATGATGTTTCGAAGAACACGGGCGGCGAGTCCTGATTTTCTGACAATCCGGATTTTGTGACAATTGTATCGTAGGAGAGCCTCGTGCATGTCCCGGCTGGAGCAGAGAAGGCTTTTTCGCGGAAATCGGGAAGGTAATCTCCACTACTTATTGATTCTTCCGACTCGGAGCGGTCGGATTTGTTTTCGGGACTTATTGGAATCGCCTGATGCTTTCACAGCGATTCGTCTGACGAATTGGGCCGAGGATTGAAATCGGTGAATAAACTAAAGAGTGTTTGGAGAGATCGATTTTCCGAGCCATGCGGTCGGATCTTTTCGCCATAGACAAGTTTGGCACATTTGAGTCGACGGCCTATGGATCATATAATGAATGTGAGGTTAAACCATGCTGAGCTAAATACTGCACCGACAGTGACAGCGCGGATTAAGCCAAGGGCTAAAATGCATCTTGAAGCTCCAAAATCAATAATGACTATGAACGCGCCGAGGTACTTACTACAAGGGGAACTTGACCGCACGGGTTTAAGGGTGTGTTGCCCTACTCTCGCTTTTAAACATTGCGTACCGGAGCCTTGATCAGAGCACGTAGTCGATGTGTAGTACCATAGATAGGATGAAGTATTACGAGTGACGCGCTCAGGCCGGGTGTCCAGTGGACTGGCTCATCGCTGGAGAATGGCACATTTATGGCCTTTCCTTTATTTCGACAAGACTGAGCTTAGCGAAGAGCAAGGGCTCGATCAGATTAAGGTGAGGGGGGGAGGTCGAACTCTTCAAGTGAGTGATTCGATACGAGTTTCGCGGCTCAGGCAAACGAGGGCATCAAAGGGCAGATCTATCATAAAGCAATACTTCCTCGAGTTCAGCTCTTGAATATCCAAAAGGCCATTTAACCTTTTATTTGATAGAGACTTGCTCTGAAATCCCAAGGATGCTTTTCGCTTTCTTATTGGTGAAAGCGAGGTGAAAGAAATGGCGAACAGTGAAATGCCGGTGCCGGCACTTTTTTCCTCTTTCACTTCAAGTCAGTTTCTAAGAAATCGAACAGCATTTTGTGGCATCCTACTCTTCCTGTGCACCATATAAAAGGATTTAAGATCGTCTTTGAACTCTAGTCCACAACGATTCCTACCCTGAAGAAATGATTATTGCTGGAATTGCGGAAATTTTGCCTCAGTGATTACTCAAACGTGTTGTATTCTGGCATAGTCTCGCGGGGGGGGGTTGGAATTTCTAATTGTTCCTTCTGGATTCTAGCGAATCCTGCTGTCGAGTGATTGAACTTGGACAAGATGAGATGGTGCGAAAATTTGCAGTTGATCTCAGCTTTTGTTACATCTTTTCTTTCGTTTCAGTCAGCTGCTTGTCTATAACGCATACGTTTCCTCGAGTTTCCTGGTTCACCCTTCAGTACCATGGTCGATATCGGACAACTTACTCAGAAACAAATCAGACTTGCTCAACTATCTTACTTGAATACTTTGCCTCGGCCTACACAATGCGGGTCGGACTCGATGTGCCTTGAATGGAAGTAGATTTTCGAGGAGCGCTGGCAGTGACTACAACTTTGAGGGAGGTTCGAACGCCGCTGCGGTACTTCACGAGCGGTGGAATAATATATACTGGTCTCAATCCTCTAGACGCTGAAATTGCCCCGGCATTCGCCCTTCAGTATCGACGTAGCTTCAGAGCATCCCTGCGTTTGATGCCTGACTCCACTTATGTCCTCGTCAGGCTCGCCTCCCTCCGTTTCCTATCTTTCGGGGACTTTTCTATGCGCGAGATCCCTAGCACTATGGGACCATATATATCGATTGTCAGAATCTGACCAGAGAAGGAGAATGAACACCATCCAGCGCTCTGCTATACGCGTCTTGCGGTTCGACGCGTCGGACTTTCACGTGGCAATTTCCGCTCCGCACACACATCTCCGCTCGACCCTTCCGACGCGATGGATCAACATGGCGGCAGGAATTAGAATTTAGACATGATCATCTTTCCGGGGAGCTCCTCTTTGCTCCAACTCCTAATATCTTGGCCCCACATACACCACCATACGCCTGATCCATTTTTGGCGGAGGAGCGCTGAAGCGAGTGTCCACCTTAACTACCACATTTTAAGCGACTTGGAAACGCATTCAACTCTCGGAGTGTCCTAATTCGAAGCTCCAATTTGCTCCATGATGGTTCAAGTTGAACCCTGAGGCCTGGGGTTGGTCGAGGGTATATAAGATATCGTTCTTGCGATTATGCTCTCTACTTTTCTCCCGGATCCTATTTCGTTCGCCTCTTCAGGTCGTCACATTCATTCCTTCCTCCTTCGCTGTAACGCAAGAACTTCTGTCATTACCTCTCCCCATCCCTACATCTAACTGTAACTCGACAAGATGCATTCAAGTGCTCTCTTAAACCTTCTCTCCATCGCGCTTGCGCTCTCCGGCTCAGCTGTAGCCATCCCTCATGTAAGTTGCAGTCCATTGTAGTTTATTGAAAACACGTTCGAACGTCTTTTCTTTTCAGATCCGAAGACAGGAATCTTCGAACTCATCCTCCGGCCTCGTTGGAGGTCTAACTGATACTGCCACTGGTATCGTCGATGGCGCTGTCGACACCGTCGGTGATGTCGTAGACAGTGTCGGATCAACTGTAGATGGACTCACTGGCCTGAAGCGTGACGGCTTGGTTGGCGGACTCACATCTACTGCTACTGGTATCGTTGACGGTACTGTCGACACCGTTGGCAATGTTGTAGACGGCGTTGGATCGACTGTAGATGGACTCACCGGCTTGAAGCGCGACGGCTTGGTTGGCGGCCTCACATCTACTGTTACTGGTATCGTCAATGGTACTGTTGACACTGTAGGAGATGTTGTAGACAGTGTCGGATCAACTGTAGATGGACTTACTGGCCTCAAGCGCGACGGCTTGGTTGGTGGAGTTGCATCTACTGCTACTGGTATCGTCGACGGTGCTGTCGACACCGTTGGAAATGTTGTAGACGGAGTTGGATCGACTGTCGATGGCCTCACTGGACTCAAAATTCGCGCTGATAACACTTCTTCATCAACCGCTGCTTCTTCGTCAACATCTACTTCTACGGCAACCTCTACTTCCTCTTCGTTGACCTCTACTTCTTCGTCAACCCCTGTTGGCCTTGTGGGTGGGTTGACCGATACTGCCACTGGCATCGTAGAGGGCGCAGTTACAACCGTTGGCGATGTTGTAGACGCTGTCGGATCGACTGTAGATGGTCTTACTGGCCTCAAGCGCGATGGATTGGTTGGCGGAGTTACTTCCACTGCTACCGGCATTGTTGACGGTGCTGTTAACACGGTCGGCGACGTAGTTGACGGCGTTGGATCGACCGTGGGTGGTCTTACTGGCCTCAAACGCGATGGGCTTGTCGGCGGTGTTGCGTCTACTGCTACTGGTATCGTCGATGGTGCTGTTAACACAGTCGGCGGCGTAGTTGACAGTGTTGGGTCAACCGTGGATGGTCTTACTGGCTTGAAGCGCGACGGGCTCGTCGGTGGTGTTACATCCACTGCCACTGGTGTTGTCATGGTGCTGTTGATACGGTCGGCGGCGTGGTTGACAGTGTTGGATCGAACTGGTTGATGGCCTAACGGGTTTGAAACTCAGGTATGTTTTCTTTCGAATTTAGTTAGATGTCACGACTAATGTTTTATTTACAGGATGCACCGTAGGAGTGCCAAATCTGCGCAGAGACTGCTCTAAACACGTTTGCTCTTCCCTATCCACCTAATCATCTCTTTTTTACTGCTACTGCTACTGTGCCCTCCTACCAGCTCCTCTCACTTTCGTTCACGATATCCACCATCTGCTCTTCAAAATTTGAAATTCTTGTATACCTAGTTCCGCTTTCCCAAACCTTGTAATACTCACCACTTACGTGCTACGCCGGGTTTTGCAAATCTAGTGTAGTGTAGTAAAAGAAAGTCATTTTTTGACTGTGTATATACCATCATTGCATTCGATACCTTTACTTGTTACTAGCCAGCTACTTGACCATTTGTCTACAATGACAATTATTTCACGTTCGCCTTACACGTTTGTCTACTTCATAAATTGAGTTTGCCTCTAAGCATTGCTGTTTCGTCTGACTCTGAGAGTCACTGGTCCTTTTACTTTGGAGAGACACGAGCCATTTCAACAGCGAGAATTTTTCGAGACGGCCCAATGAATTTTTGAATCTCACATTCAGGCGGAAAGTTTTGAAGAGACAGCGAAATCCTCTAGCTCTAACTTGGAGCCTGAAACCTCGAAATCTCGAGAACCCTTTCACAAGCTTAAATCTCGAGACCCATCCACGACTCGGATGCTAACTATTCTTCGCTTCCTTTAACCACTTCATCAAAGCATCAAAGTAATATTCAATGTATAAGGCTTCGCACAAAGTGTTACTGTAAAAGGAAAATTATTGGCGTTAGAAGGACATCATGTGAACTACATCCAGGACAAGAATAAATCTAGTTCGTTCCCAATTGTCTCTCCAACTCCAACAGACTATCCACCGTTTGAAGCACCGTCTCTTCCAAGTCCAACCCCTTCACTCCAAGAGTATCCATAGCCAAACTCGAATCAATCCTCGAAATCGTCTTTCCTTCCAACGGATCTACTTCCGGAATCGACGGAAGGCGGTCAGCGAGCTCTGGCCTTGCCTTCGCAATGATCTTCAGAATCTGATGGATCGTTGCCGGACCCTTGGAAAACAGAACACGCTTCCCCACTACGGATTCTGATTCCAAGGCTTTGACGTGAATTTTGGCTGTAGAAACAACATCACAAAAAGTGGGGACCGAATCCGGAGGAGTCTCTTTTGAGCCATTGATCAACGAGTAAATGCCTAAGTTGGAAGTGTTGAGGGATTTTAAGGATGAGATGGGGTGGATGACGGGGCCGTAGACCAACGTGGCTGTTTATGCGACAATGTGAGTCCGAGTGAAGCAAAAAAAAAAAAAAAAAGAAGTAAAAGGAGGAGAACGCACGATTAATTGTAGTCAACTTTAACTCAGGGTGCTCTTTCGCGAAATCCCATGCAGCCAGCTCGGCAAATTTCTTGGATGCGAGGTAAACGACGAAACCGGGCAATTGTCCGCTAGAGGCTTGTTCATAGGTGACTGGAAGCCTGAAGATGAAATATGAGCTACGTCCAGGTTGATCCTATGCAGAAAAGCTTACCAGTCCTCTGGTCCGTAGGTCACATCAGCGAAAAGCACTACACAACTTTAGTAAAATCGCTTCTGGCTAGCTCTAGCAGCTTTCTACTCACTTTCCGGTTTATTGGGTACAGCGCCTACGGAGGAGGTCACAACAACGCGTTTAATTCCAGCTGCTTGTGCTGCTCGTAAAACAGTCAAAGTCCCTTCGATTGCAGGTTCCAGGAGGTCTTTCTTGGGGTCGTTCACAGACAAAACGAATGGCGAAGCGGAGTGGATGATAGCAGTAACATCTGAATACTGTTGCGGTTTCTCAGATAGTTAGGGTATGGAATACAAAAGCAAGTCACCTTTCAGAGCTTCCAGTGTAATCGCTTTGAATTAGGTCGGGAACGATTGCAGTCTCGAACTTTTCGGAAGGAAAGACCTTCTTCAAATCTTCAGCCTTTGCTGAGGATCGAACAGTTCTGACGAAACACATCAATAAAGGCTCGATGTCATATATCATATGTGTTGGTGTTGAAAATTAACATACCCTCGCACCACGAAAACCACTGTCCAATGCTTCCTTCACAATGTGAGCTCCAAGGAAACCGTTTGCTCCTGTAACCTGGAATGAGGTTAGTTATTTGTAAAAGAGAGGAGAAGAATAGGACGAACAAGAATACGAGACATGAGAGATGAGAGACTGTAGATATGAATTTGAGACTTGAGTTTGTACAGTTTTCGACTTGACAGTGCTCGTATTTAAGCATCTTGAAGAAGTAATGGCTCGGTAAATAGAAGTACGGACCCCGAAGTGGATGACATACCTCTTCTTCAGAGCCGATAGTGGACCATTTCTTCACTGTTCAGATCTGATAAATCAGCATTCTATCGCCGAGGAGACACCGAAGCCGAATTCTTCCTCTGATCCGTCACGCTACGGACGTGGAACGACGCGTAGAACGGCTTGTATTTTTTAGAGATCGGATATGACTTGTGTCATGCATAAGCGTCAGTCACGCTGTCATTGGATGAGGGTACTGGGCTCGACAGCGATATAGAACCGAGGACTATTTGCATGAACATGAGTCCGATGTCGATCGGGCTACTTTTCTGGCGCCTATAGTCACCTCCCCGACCGCGATGCGGGACTGGAATTGAATGGCTGGTAATGTACCGGGGTTCAACCAATATCGGGTTCGCTTTGCTCACCCAATTAATTCCCACTGATCAGTGATAGGTGTGCATAAGTAGTTTCAGTGCAGGTGGGGTACTCTGGATGTTTGAAAATCCTGTTGTTTGTAGGCATATCATGAGCGGAGTATTGACTGAGCGGTCCAAATAGTGTTGGAGGGTAGATATAACGCCGCCCTCAGGCTGCGCATCCGATACCATTGTATCAAGGGTGATTTCAAGTCTTAAATGAGACCATAAACTAGGTGTGGCCAGAGCCAGTGACTTCCATCGTGTGAATATAGCACTGATAGCAAGAGTTGGAGACAATGACAGGTAAGGTTAATTCCATGGCTTGTTCCTTATCCAATGGCCAAGTGTATTCTTCCAAGAAGTTGTCCGTGCAGGAAAGCTCGAATATGGTGCATACGGTTTCATTGGGAATTTTTAGGAAAGGTGAAAGAAGCGACTCCTGCGGTTTGTAGTGGTGTAAGTAAACTCAAATTCGTACTCGAATCATAAACCATATTGCTTGAAGCAGTTCCGCTGTCAGAAACGTAAAATTTGCTCGAGATGGAGCACTGCATACCTCAGGATTCGAGTAAATTGGTGAACGGTGAACAATGAGTAACTGAGTTAAAGGTGAAGCAGCAAGCTAGTCCAGTGATAGGCGCGCAAGCGCCTCGGAGTTGGATCAATCACATGTCAAGACTAAGCGCGCGTGCACATATATATAAGCTTAGTGGAAATAATCTGCGTTATTCTCCCACCGCATACTAGACTCTAGTATGAGCGATGAACTCTCTCAAAACGCTATGTACGTATAAATTGATATAATCCAAGTGGTGGAAACTGAACTACACTGGAAGGTGGCATTCTGCCGTTAATGAAACCAGGTGGGTAATGATTAGACAACTACGTTGTTTTCCTATATATGACAATGATCTTCATCAAGCATGTTTAAAGGAGCCCACAATTTCGAAGTAAAGAATGGCCAATTTGTTATGGGAAACATCACAAATTATCATGTTATGTGTAAGTCAAATGTTGTATTATTTAATGTTAAATGACCAACTGATGCTGTACTACTTACTCTGTTGAAGCAAATGATTCAACCACCGTAATCCGTGATTGGCTCAAAACACCTGATTGCTCAGTCAATTTTCAGACAGCTGTTGACAAGAAAACAGGTGGTACTGGCCAGTGGCTTTTGAATCATCCCAAGTATAAGAATTGGATAGAAGATTCCAGTGTGTTATGGATTCAGGGCAAAGGTACTAAGAGATGACTTCTTGCTAATTATTCCAGGTGGCTCACGTTGCACTTTATAGCTGGATCAGGAAAAACTTTTTTGGCGTAGGTTTATTCATAAACACCACAGATTGTTAATGAAATCTTTTTATAGGACTACTATGATTGAAAATCTTCACAAAAACACCATCAGGGATGTGTGGTATCATTACTTTGATATCCGTGATAATACTACGTTGAAATCAACATACCGAGGTCTCTTGTTATCTCTTTTGCAACAGGTAGGATCCAATGCATATGGAATCCACTCTGAGCTTGGAAATCTCTATCATAAATGCAAGCAGGGCCTGTCAGTTTCACAGCCCACAAACATGGAGCTAGAGGATGTCCTGAAAAACATATTTCACAGTGTTAGGCTTGGATATGTGATACTGGATGCTACGGATGAATGCCAAGAGAAACACAAGGTTTTCAAATGGTTGAATGACATTGGAAGCATTGGCAATCTTCATATTGCCATCACAAGCCGTGATCACATTGGGGTGAATGCAACTAGAACTTCCCAGCAAATTTTCCTGGGAACAGAGAGCTCAGGGGTTGAAGAAGATATAGCTCTGCATCTTGACAGGGAAATAATCAATTATGGATTCAATGAAAAATTGCAAGAGCAGGTAAAAGAATCCCTGATAGCACAAGCTCAAGGCCAGTGAGTTGTTTCTAGAAATACTTTGAGGGATAACTTTTGATTAATTTAACTCAGGTTTCGCTGGGTAGACTGTCAACTCCAAAGGCTAAGTCAATGTGGCTCTCCCAAGTCTGTTCGGAAAGCTTTGCAAAAGTTACCAAAGGATTTGGAAGAGACATATACATTGGCTGTGCAAAAGGCTCTTGAAAGTGACAATGCAGAAAATGCTCATCATGTTCTTCTTTGGCTCACTTATGCATTTGAGCCACTGAACACTAGACAAATAGGTGTAATTCTGGCCATTGATTTGGAGGCAGAGCAAGTTGAGGAAGAGACACAAATGGATTTGAAGTTGGATGTAATCCTTGACTCTAGTCTTGTTGCTGTGGATCAAAACAACATGGTGCAGCTTGCACATGCATCTGTGAAAGAATTTTTGATCAATAGACACAGTATTGGACATTCATTCAAAATTAACATGGAGCTTGCTCATGAGAAAATAGCACAAACATGTCTCATCTACTTGCTACAATTTTTGGAGTGTAATGACTATTTTAAACGTAGATCCGTTTGGCAGAAATCAACTTTGTTTGGTGATTATGCAGTATTCCAATGGCACTCTCATGCAAGGATAGTGGAAGAAGTAAACCAAGATAGTGCAGTCACAAGATTGACTGAAATGTTATTTCAGAATCACTTATTAAGAGCCTGGATGGCTAGGTACATTGAGAATCATGATGCTGATTCTCTTGTTGAACCACTATATTGGGCTACAGTATTAGGTTTAGTAAAAAGTGCAGAGCTGCTATTGGCAAAAGGAGCCAATGTGAATGCACAAGGGGATCAAGGGGGTGGAAATGAGAATGCCCTGTACAGAGCATCCACCAATGGCCATGAAGGCATTGTCAAACTTCTCTTGGACAAGGGGGCTAATGTGAATGCTGAAGGGGGTAGAACCTATGGGTCTGCTCTTCAAGCAGCTGCTGCTAATGGTCATGAGACCATTGTCAAACTTACCTTACAAAAGGGAGCTGATGTGAATGCTCCTACAGGAATGTTTGGACATGCCCTTCATGCTGCTGCAGCCAATGGTCATGAAGCTGTTGTCAAGCTGCTCTTGGAACAGGGGGCAGATGTAAATGCTCAAGGGGGTGAATATGGGAATGCACTTCAAGCAGCTGCATATGATGGTCATGAAGCCATTGTCAAGCTACTCTTGGAGAAGGGGGCTAATGTGAATGCAGAAGGGGGTCGACGCTATGCCCTTCAGGTAGCTGCAGCAAATAATAATGAAGTCATTGTCAAGCTTCTTTTGGAAAATGGTGCTGATGTGACTGCTCAGGGGGGAGTATATGGGAATGCCCTTCAGGCAGCTGCACGTAATCATGACAAAGCAATTGTACAACTTCTCTGGGAAAAGGGAGCTGATGTGAATGCTCAAGGAGGACACTATGGGAATGCCCTTCAGGCAGCTGCAGCCAAGGGTCATAAAGACATTGTTAATTTTCTCTTGCACAAGGGGGCTGATTTACATGCACAAGGGGGTACATATCAGAATACCCTTCAGGCAGCTGCATACAAAGGTCGTGAAGACATTGTTAAGCATCTTGTGCATTGGGGTTTTGATGTGAATGCTCAGGGATTTCATGGGAGTGCATTAGTGGCAGCTGGATTGGAAGGACATAGAGCCATTGTTGAATTTCTTTTGACAAAGGGTGCCAATGTAAATGCTCAGGGTGGTAAATATGGCAATGCCCTTCAGGCAGCTGCATTCAAAGGCCATGAAGCCATTGTCACACTTTTCTTGCAATGGGGTGCTGATGTAAATGCTCAAGGTGGGCACTATGGGAATGCCCTTCAGGCAGCTGCAACTAAGGGTCATAAACACATTGTCAATTTTCTCTTGCAGGAGGAGGCTGATGTAAATGCTCAGGGTGGTGAATATGGGAATGCCCTTCAGGCAGCTGCATACAATGGCCATGAAGCCATTGTTAAGCGCCTTGTGCATTGGGATGCTGATGTAAATGCTCAGGACAATGAACATGGGAATGCCCTTCAGGCAGCTGCATACAAAGGTTATAAAACCATTGTTTGCTTTCTTTTGACAAAAGATGTTGATGTAAATGCTCAAGGTGGTAAATATGGGAATGCCCTTCAGGCAGCTGCATATGAAGGTTATGAAGCTATTGTCATGCTTCTCTTGCAATGGGGTGCTGATGTAAATGCTCAGGGTGGTAAATATGGGAATGCCCTTCAGGCAGCTGCATATGAAGGTTATGAAGCCATTGTCATGCTTCTGTTGCAATGGGGTGCTGATGTAAATGCTCAGGGTGGTGAATATGGGAATGCCCTTCAGGCAGCTGCTGCTACATACTATAAAGGCTATGAAGCCATTGTCATGCTTCTCATGCAATGGGGTGCTAATGTAAATGCCCAGGGTGGTAAATATGGGAATGCCCTCCAGGCAGCTGCATATAAAGGTCATGAAGCCATTGTCGCACTTCTCTTGCAATGGGGTGCTGATGTAAATGCTCAGGGTGGTGAATATGGGAATGCCCTTCAGACTGCTGCATACAAAGGTCATGAAGCCATTGTCATGCTGTTGGAACATCAAAGGTAATGTTACTATCACTCTATACATGGAACACTTTCTCATAGTCTCCACTTGTTTGTATCACCACCCCATGTACTCCACATCTATTGTCTTGCAGACTCCACTCAGTCTCTTGTTGTATCCACCTACTATCTTGCAGTACCTACTTTACCATATGCACAGTAGCCACAGACATTCACACAGTAGCCACTTGCCTGATATACTGTATCATTTGTACATAGGGCTGTATATAATAAGCCTGGGTACTATACCTTGTAATACCACCATTGTCCCCCATTGATCTGTGTGATTGTTCTACTAAGTCCTGTGTGGACTTACTGCTGCTACTTCCTATTTAGGAATGTAACTTTAATACATGCTTCTCTTGCAGTGGGATGCTGATGTAAATGCTCAAGGAAATAAATATTGGAATGCTATTCAAACCACTGAAACAAATGGCCATGAAGCTCTTGTCAGGTTTCTTTTGGAATGGTGATCCTCATAACCTATTTAATTTATGTAAAGCAATTTTCTTTGTCATTAACATTGACTCGATTATCATACATCATAAAGGTGACTTTTGTAATCAGTACATATAGTATAGTATGGAATAATACTGGTAGCTGTGCTAGGA
This sequence comes from Gymnopus androsaceus JB14, assembly GCA_009733575.1. NCBI lineage: Eukaryota > Fungi > Basidiomycota > Agaricomycetes > Agaricales > Omphalotaceae > Gymnopus > Gymnopus androsaceus. Next base: position 16,609 of record ML769570.1, read on the forward strand.
TTATGTTTGCATCCAAGGCTCTAATCTCAAATGTTATACCCACCCCCCGCAGCGAGTTTCAAAGATATTCAGATCTTCAAGGATGATTCATTGCAATCCACTATCAATTCAAGACGTTAAATTGCGGTACGAGTACAGATATTTAACTTGTTAGGTAAGGCATTGCGAATAGTACGCATTGGCAGCAACGCATCTGTAGGGAGAGACGCAGGTGGTCGGGCCAGTGTATCCAATTCTAGAAAAACAAAGCAAATTTTTGAAAAACCGAAGCATTAAAGAAATAAAACAGCTTACCCTCCACACTGACCCCATTCTGCAACTGTGCCGGCACCAGTGCCAGTACCGGTGCCAGTACCAGTACCAGTACCAGTGCCAGTGCCAGTAGTTCCGCCACCACCGCTGATGGCAGCGTTCAACTTGTTTTTGACAAATGTGAGCGCGACGGCGCCATATTCGGTGGCGTAGCCTTGATGCGTATTCGCGTTGTTGCCGTTGCAGCAATAGGGATCACTCGAGTCACAGTAAGACTGGATGTTACTCGCGAATGGGCATGAGAAGCCGGCCGGACGGGGAGCAAACTAGTATGAGATCTGATCAGTGTAATTCCAATGCAAAAGAAGGGAGGTATCTTACTCCTTGCGCTGTGCAGGTCCCGACTAGGTAAGACTCACCATGAGTCCAGCGCGGGTCACCCATGAAGATAGCGGCCTTGATTTGCTTTTGAGCATTAGCACTCAAAGGACTTGCAGTGCTCGATATGCCCTCGTTGGTGTCACCGCCTGCGCAGTACGCATCATCAAAGATTTGTCCACCCTTCAGTATGATCAATTTCTCGTTTGAAGAACAAAAAAATTTTACGAACCTGGGAATATCCGACTAGGACGAGAAATGTGTTGGGCACTGCGAATTGAAGTTGTTGACCTGGCTAGCAACTGCCGCGACCCCATCAATGACCGACTGGGCGTAGCTAACGTCTCCACAGGAAGCTTGTCCACCACATGCAGGATAGACGATTGCTTCAGCGGTTGAACCGGGATAAGCAGCGAGGATCGAGTTGACCACGGCAAGAGAAGTCCCATAAGGGTCTGATTGAGGTAAAGTCGTCTCGCGTGCGCCAAAGATATGAACCTGAGGGCATTGGCTCACGACGAGCGTCGGAGCCAGGAGAAGGACGAGCGATGCAGTAAAAGTAAAGGCAGACATTGCCAGAGAGAAATAGCACGAATAACAAACACATTATTCTGCACATTTTATGGAACTCTGGAGGGTAAAAAGTACCGGGATGACCGTCATCAGCTGCACATCTCTCGATGTCGCCCCAAGGTGCGCCAAGAAGCGATTAAACAACGGTAATCTTCCGCTGACAGTGACAGAGCGATTTAACTCCCCGAATCATCCAGATCAAAATCGCCGAAGACAGAGGCTCCGATATAGGGGTATTTTTTGAAAGACGTCTGAAATAAAGAAGATTGACCGTATATCGTATATCGTAGTATCGAGAGATCGTGAATGTCGTTGAAAGCTTGCTGGAGTAACTTGGGTATTTTTTCGGATATTCTAAACAGAGCTCATGACTAGGGACTGGGTCAAGGTCAATTTCAAGGCATTTGATGAAATTCTTTGAGCTAGGCGTGTTCCATTTATTGTGATTAGTAGGTAATTCGCTGGAACTTAGAACTTACGGATTGATCGCGTTCAACGGTCCCGGGCAGAGCTGTCCGAGTCGAGGTTCAAGAGAGCATTCAATTCTGAAGAAACCGCCCCGGAGTTCCAATGTGAGGGTTATTATGGTTCGTTGAAGGCCCGGAGCGCTTATTATACCTCGTGGCAAGTAGAAACCCTAGAATAGGACCTTTGCCGCGTTTCAGGACCCCAGAATCTCCTCTCTATCAAAAGTTTCTAATACTGTAGTAAAAGAAAACGATTAAGTATTGAGGAAGCCTGAGGTCTAACGGACTATATGTCGGGTGATGTATATATCCTGATGTGTGTAGCCGCTGGATCATGGGAGGAGATGGAGAAGGATAGCCAGCGCGGGAAGGAGGCGATGGCAATGAGTTGGCCGGGTTCTTGTGAAGAGTGGAACGTCAATGCCATTTCACCTAAAGTCGGAAATAGGAAGACACACACCGAGTCTTGATGCAAAGACGCCTTCACAAATCATGCCATATGCCTTGGCCACGCAGCATGATATACATATCTGCGATGGCTTCCTGTGCTGGAAAGACGGTAACGGTGTTGATAAGATAGAAAAAACCACATACCGAGCCTTTGCATAAAGATGATATCTGGTTCAATCCGGCGTCGACCATGTATTGCGGTACTGCGAAGCACAAAGTTGATATAGTGTGCGAGCGCAAAAAGATATTTACATGCCATCATGGCCACCGAATGATTCCAAAATGGTCTACGAAGCTTCAAACAATCTATATCCCACCCTGCCCATGATCTTTGCTGCTTCTGTCGCATGGAGACACACGTCTACCAGTCGACTTTCAATTTGAAGGAAGAAACTGAGACAGAACCCATAACGGCGATTAAAACAAAAATCAAGACGCGGCTGGCACTGGTTCTGGATGCGGGTCATCCTCCTCCATACTGATTAAGGCTTCGGAGACGCGAAAATTGCTTGAGATTTGCTGTAAAAGAAGAATAGATATTTAACGTGGAGAAATACGACGCGACAGACTGTTACAGTTCCAGTTCGTTCCAATCATAGTCGGTTCTGCGGACTGGGCACGTGAAAACTGGCCGAATTTACGTGCCTACCATCCATCTATCATGATGAGTCTATGGCGAGCCGAAGGGCTTGAAACAAATCTCCTGGCTTCCCAACTGATTAGTCCCGCAGTCGACGACCGCCATTCAACCATCAACTCAGTCAACGGCTATGAAGATCGGTGGAATCTTACAGCTCTTGCACACTCCTGGGTTTCGTGAACTCATTGAATACTTACAGTACTCCCAGCAAAAAGCGGTAGGCCCTTTACTCAATGGATGAAAGCTGTTGAATCTTGGGCCATGCAGCTTGCTATTTGAACTGGCACTGGCAGCCTTCAAACTTCTCCCAATCCGTAACGATGTTGGCCCCTTCTTGCTTTACATTAATCGTCCTTCTCTGTTACGCAAGACTTTGCTATGGGGGCAAAGAAGTATCGCCTCCTTCAACCTTTGAGTATCTCCTGGTCCCCCCATCGCCTTCCAGTGTTCTTTTCGAAAGCTCTGTTCCTGCAGGCGTAGTGTATTCTTCCATTCCAGAAGGAGTTGGAATCATAGTAAACGTTACTTATACCTGTCCAAATGGAACCACCTCTCCCGGAATTGTAGTCAACTGGCCATTTAGCTGTCCATCTGGTGATGGTGGAGGATGGAGCTATATTATTGCAGACCAACAGGGAAAGTGCGTTATCCAATCTCATTTCATCGACTGTCGATTGACTTTCTTCTAATTTAGCTATACAATTCGCTACAATATAACCCATGGAGTATCCTCCGACCCATCTCAAGCGAATGCGACATACTGCGGTCCTGAGCAGTACTCATTCCAGTCGTGGACTCTAAACTCGACATTCACCGTACAGTCACCAGAACTATTCGGAGGCGGCCCTGACTCCAGTTTCACTGAGCCCACAATAACACCGGTGAGGTTGGTGTCGGCGCTGCCCACCACACCGACAGGGAGTGTGCCAGTGAAGAACTCTGGATGGCGACTCGGAAGCAGCTTTGGATCGCAGAGTGTACAAGTCGGAAATCTATTATTTACATCTTGTCTGATCCTTTGCCATTTCCTGATTGCTGTACTTTGACCTCCACATAAATTACAATTGATAGACATTTTGAGCTGACGTTGAAGACGGGGAAGACTCGTTCGCGGTAGTTTCAGTTTCGGTAGTCCTGAAGATAAAGCAGAGCAGGAGGAGGAAGTCTCTGTCCCAGAATACCGTCACAATTGTCTCCAGCGGCCACACTCGAGGAGGATGCTTCCATAGTTGGCAGAAAGTAGTAAAGGTAAAGAGTTGAAATAGTCAATCCTTCGCAGCAAGGAAGTAAATTCACCATTCCGATATTCCTCTGGCACCGTACTTCCCGTACCAAGGGTGCACTATCTTTCTCGGTTTGTGGTTCTTTTTCTTTGAACTATGGCTAACCGAGGCTCCTGCTTCTTCGTCACCGCGAGTGCTTTTTTAAACCTCAGTGGCGCCATCCAAGTCTGTAAAAACTTCTCCATATATTCAAGATCATCCGCAAATAATTATATTCTCCGAAGGCTGAAGCTGAAGCTGGCAACAAGGACGGAAAGCAGCAAGAAATTGGTCGAACTGGAATTCTAGCTTCGGTGAGCAACCTTCAATCTTTCCGATTTTTCTGTCCTCGTCACTGTTCCTTATAGTCATTGAACTCTTTAAAACTATTATATACAGGGTGGCAAAGGCTGTAGGATATATTGTGGCCCACACCTCTGTCTCCTCTTGGATTCATTTATTGGGGTGTTTGTTGGTATTGTTTTGGGACGATTTTAGGGTAGGTGGTTGTGGGTGGTTGTGGCACTCGTGTTATTGTTTGTCAAATCTCCGGATATTACTGCTCCTCGTACTCCTGATACTGAGATATAGTTTGGGTCTTGGTAGTCTACCAAAAAATTAGTTTCCCGCAAATGAAACTTTGTGCGTCATCAGGAGGTGTGCGGAAGTATACCTACACCTTTTAGCCCCCTTTTCTTCGATCTCTTTCTTTTCATAACCGCCATGTCTGAGAGCTCATCCACGCATAGTGATTATGCTCCACTCCCTTCATACGATGAAGCTGCTCCAGACCTCGAGCAACAAGGGGTCGAACTCACGGAGAGCGGCAAGGGACCTGCTGAACCAAAGAAGGACTGGCCCTATGATCTAGCTTCGGTGAGAATAAACATTCAAATATTTCTATCCTACTCTTAATATATTCATCTTTGTTCATTAGAGCCGATATGAGCCCTTCAAAACTATCGTATACACCCTTATTGCGGCGGGGTGGCAAAGCCTCGTTCTCTTTGGCATAGGATGCACCCTCCCTTGGGAAATCTTTGGCGACCCCTCACCGGCGCACCCGAAACAACCCCTTACCGACACCCCGCCTAATATCGATGTTGGCCTCCTCCCACTAGCAGTGAGGTTGGCCATTACAGGCGCAATTAGCGGAGCAGCAATGCTCTTGATGATGCGCATCTCCGCTCTAGTTCGAAAATCATACGGACTAAAGTATGAAGCCAAACTGACAGATTCCGATGTAGCCTTCCTTTTAATAATCGAATACCTGGTAGGATCCGCCTTCTTGAATTTGTTTGTTGGCGTGTTTGTTGGGATTGGGTTTGGGACGGTTCTGGGATGTTCCTTTCTTGCACTTGTCTTCGCGGGGATTGTGGCGCTCGGTATGTGCTTACTTGTCTATAAACCATGTTTCTCCGTAGAAATAGCAGGAACCCCAGCCCCTATTGTTATTGTTACCAGTCCAGCGGCCCAGTAGTTTTAGCGCCTATTTCATTTCTTTCCCGCGCCCCGCATTGCTTCCGACTTGTCACTTCGTTTCCTCATTCATCTAGAATGACCTCTTCAGAATATTACGCATATATGGTGGAACTTCCTAAAACACAGGATGCTCTAGAGAAGCCAGAAGAGTGGAACAAGCAGTGGGAAACTCTCGTTTCTTCGAAAAGGCTGTCTCCTGCGTTTTCTCTCGAAAATGACTGCCTTAAATATAGTTTGAAAGCCAATGGTCTCCCTATCCGCAGATTCATAGTTCCAACTTCTCTCCAGCACTCTTGATATGCGGTTGCGTCTGTCTGTATTCACGCTACAGGATTTTGATGCCAAATGGATAGCGGCGTCAGTGGCTACAAGGAGAACCCACGCATTAGTTGGAATCTCGGAGGCATGTTCTGGTGCTCGCAATTTGAATGATTCTAGAATGCTCACAGGAGACATTCTGACCTTGAATCACCTCAGCCTCGACGGAAATATTCTTATCGATTTGTGGAAAAGCATCATTGTAGCCAATGGTGACCCAGCTGCGACTACTCTCCAGAGCTTCCCTGGTAAATCCTGGGAGGCATTTCTTAAATCACAAGAGAATCGACCTTCCGATAAACTGAGAGAAAACGTTCTCGGTGAAATGAAGGCTTTACGCACGAAATTGATTTGTCAGTAACTTGTCTCTTGCCCACTTATAACGGACTGAACATTAATATTTACTTTCTCTAGACTACGTTGTTTGGTTCACCTCCTACTCCTTCTTGGGCATCCCTCGCCCAGCAATCATGGTACGAAAAAATCACGGCATCAATCGTAATCGTACAGATGCACAAAAAGAGCGGTCCAAGCTTGCAAAGGAGATTCGAAAGATGACTTTGGGTAATGCGACGGCGAAGCAGATTTGCAGAGAGGACAGAGCTGCTGGCTTGGAGCGCATGAGTACCCGAATGGAACAGTGTCAGCATTGCTTGAGGGGGCAATTGCCTGAGGAGAAATTTCAACGCTGTAGCCGGTGCTGGGATAAACTGCAGAGGAGTGTCTACTACTGTTCCAAGTTTGTGTTCTATCCTTGTTCGACTTTCTCCAGTTAACCGATAGTTTCCAGAGATCGTCAGGTTGCCGCGTACAAGCCTACTCATAAGGCTATATGTGGAAAAGTCCTTGATGTCAAGACTGCGACGGCGGCTGCCGCATCCTCAGTATCGCCCGCCAAAGCGCCCGGAGGACGCTGAGCTCCTTCTGTAGCAAGTTTACGTTCTTGCTCCCGTAATCCTTGTTTGTATCATATATGTAAGCTTCACTCTAAAGTGTTTCTTTGTATAAATGTTTTAAAGGCCCGCCTTCTCTCCCCTTTTGAACTTTCTGAATACCCACTTTCCTCCTCATTGCGCATCCCCAGTTGTGACCATGCTCAATTGCACCGCGCCAGCCTTCCTGCTGAGCAGCGGCAACAGCTCAAGCGATTAACGCCTCTATAGACTGCTTGATGAAAGGCATCGGCGTTGAATGCTGCCCGTCCATTTTTATTGCATTTCTTTTCTCTTAGAGCGCCGCAGTTTGGGTTCTTTTGAAGAATTGAGTGCACAAGAGCTCCTTGGAACTAGTTCTTTCAAAGGTGCACTTCGCTGTTGAATTTATTGTGCGGTTCGTTTGGAAGGGTGTAGCCCGAGTACATTTTATGGCCTCTGAGTCGTCGCATTCTTGGCACTTTGATCGACTCATCATCAAACGTTGGTGTGAGTCACTCCAGCTACTGGAATCGAGTCTACATACCATATTCCACTTATAATCGCAGAATATCAGCGAAAGCTTCACTATATTTCCAAAACAGTTCCATAGATGTACAAAATCATTCAAAATACGTCCTCTTCTGCAGCTTTGTAGTTTTATTTTGGTTTTATTCATTTTTTTCCCTCTCTTTTCTCAAGGACTCAGGATGAGCCCTTGTAACTGTAGTAAAACCTGTGTCCCTGAGAATCCATCAGCACTAGCTTAGGCATGACTAGTTAGCCGGGATGCAATGGATATTGTACTCACATGACACTGCTGAACACCTCGCTTTAGGGGCAACCAGAGCATGAAAAGGATGCAATTGAGGTCCCCGTGTCAACATGGATACACCCATCCGATTCATTGTCCTCAAAGAGGAAAGATTCACCTCCGCAGTTGGCATCTTCAAAGAACGTTGTACAGAATTCCGCGTCGGGGATGGCAATCTATAACGTATATATGAACAAGTAAGTAGCAAATCACCAACAATTGTTGTTGAGATTCAACTGACCTCGAAAGAGTGTCGATTGGCGAAGCTGTGGCAGCTGCCATCGCAAAGGACATTATTGCCTTCACTACCGTCGCACGTAGTTCCACTCCAAGCAATGAAATCTTGGGCAGCACTGTTTGCGATCATGTACAGAGCAGTGAAAAGGTGGCAGTGGCTGAGATGTGCATTGTGAAAACTTGGACTGTGCAGCGAGCTCTGAAGAGATGCATATTGCCTTAGGGTGGTATTTATACCTGAAATTGAAAATAATACTGTTCACAGCGTGAGCTGTGACATGGTGAATAAACGGTCGAAATAAGTAGCTGAGAGCCGATGTTACATCTCTAAAAGTTTGAAAGCCGTAATTTTTTAACAGTGAAGAGGATCAAATTTCAGCTCGGAAGAGGTATCGCTCCCTTAGTACTGAGCTGTATCCTACCTATCTCCTGTCCAGAAATATCTTCGCCCTTGGATAAATCAGAAGTCGATCACCTCGGGTTCATCATTCCTAACTCCAAGGATATCTTTGCCACTTCGATAAATCAGAAATCGAGTACTTCGGGTTCATGATCAACTCCAGCCCGCGATGAATCCAAAGAAGCCCAAAATGATCTCCGACGGCGTCGCCAGTAACCCGAAAACTCAGAGACTTTAGCTCTAGCAACTTCTACCATTGCTTCATTGAGAACTATTCTCGCATCATTCTATCCTAACTGACCTTTCAAGTTCTCAAAAAGATACAGTTTTTATTTCGTCCGAAGATTCAAGATTGCGGATGTTTCTATTTGTGATATGAAACAACTCCGAAATATCGAAAAATCTTTCAATCACTTCTTTCAACTTTGAGGTTGCTGGTCGGATATGCCCCGCAATGGCACCGGATCTACAGTTATGTCAAACCAGGTTCCTTCCTAAATCCGAAGTTGAGCTTCAGTGTCTAAGGCGGATGATCCAAATATGACTTCACTGGTGGTCACTTAAGACCTAGGAGTGGCACTGAGGTCCCTCATATAAAAATAGTGTAATGTAGACTAGTTTTTCACTGGAGGCAATATGGACCGTTACATTATGTGCAATAACTTCTCAATGGCCCCCCAGCAGCTCAGGTGGGTTCGCATTTTCGTATTCCCGCTACCCCCGAAAGTACTGTGTGTTTCGTTGTAGACTAGTCTCATGGACCATTACATTCTTCCAAATAACTTCCCAATGGTCCCGCAACAACTCCGGTGGGTTCACATTCTCGTATTCCGGCTGCCTTCAAAATATACTGGCAGGTTAATTGAGAAGAAAGAACGTCAAATCCCTGGACCAGTTCGGCACAGTAAAAGCTTCATACTCCTCGACTCATAGCATAGAGAAGCTCTCTTACGATACAATTGTCACGAAATCCGAATTGTCAGAAACCCAGGATTCGCCGCCCATGTTCTTCGAAACATCATGCCCAGCTCCTGCTGCATCCATAGCGCTAGCGGAGACCCGCTGGCACTAGAGCTCGGAGGAGTAGAAATATGTCGAGGGGTCCATATCCCAGTCGGGGTAATATCGACGGTTCTGAATTTATCACTAGTTCTTTCAAAGGTGCACTTTGCTGTTGAATTTATTGTGCGGTTCGTTTGGAAGGGTGTATCCCGAGTACATTTATAGCCTACCGTCTACATGGAATTATGCACTTGAATACATTGGAGCTTGGTTCAGTGTTGTGGTGGGCATCAAGATAATACTTACAACCCTAGGTAGTGTATATAGTGTATATCATCAGGACATGTATTAATTAGTTTGGCATTTGTGGTGGGGCAACGATCTACAGCAGCGTCTCCATATAAGGCAACTCTGAGCTCGTAGTTGTCTTGCCCCAGATGGGGATGAAAGGACTAGTGCCGCACTGGGATAATCTCCGGAACTGATCCGGCGTTCAGCACTTGGCGTGATAAAACCTTCCTACGGTTTGATAATAGGCCCATGTCCTAAGTCTGTGGATTTGACAAAAAATTCAAGTTTTTCAAGTGTCAAAAAAGGGAAAAAAGAAAGAGAAAAGAGGGAGTTTATTAAGCTATACCTCGATGTATTGCACTAGTTTTTAGGGTCCGATATACTTTGTATCTCATATAACTTGCATGTCCCAAGTGAAATCAAGATGATTTCAAGTCGCCGGGCCTACCCGCTTTGAATGGATATGACCCAAGTTCCGATATGGAATTATCCCCGAATAACCTTAGGACCTAGCCAATGGTTTTCAAGATTTTACAAATCGGCAGCGGCAGGAAATTAGCGCTAAAGGCTTTATAAGCGCTGCCTGGCACTGGTTTCGAATCTCACACGGTTTGCTCACGGAAACTTATTTTTAAAATAAGTTTGTGTTCAAATTTCTTCAAAGTTTCTTCATAGAGGGCTCATTTTGAAGCATAGATATACGCTACTTATAACAATTCGATCCCAAAGCCTTCATTCTAAAAAGTCAACTTCCGCAACCCTTGCTAAAGTGCTAAACTGTGCTATGAGGAAGTCCGAAGGTATCCTGTTTCTCTGTAAGTTTTCACTTAAATTTCTCCGAATGAGCTCGTTTTAAAGCGTAAAATATACCCTGCTGGTGCTATATTAACTGCTCAAGCTTCTCTCTGAAAGCTGCATCCCTAGACCCTTTGCAAGTTTGGGAGGAAGTATGCCCTTTTTCAGTGAGTTGTGGTTCAAATATAATCATTGAGGACCATTTATGAAGCGTAGATGTACATTTTTAATGTGGATTTCATGCACTGACACTTAATTTACATACCCAATCTTCAGACCACTTACGAGTTGCACTATGTACCGTTATCCATAAGAGACAAATAAGAGAGGTAAACATTTTCTTGGTGGGAATATCACTCAATGGTTTTGTCAAGGACTTGTTTTATACATCAGACTCTATGTACACTCGCGGCCAAAACTGATGAACCCCCCGTTTTCGGAAATTTTATTCCCACGGCTCCAAAATTCATTGCTCCTCATCGTTCTGGCTTGTAGTACAGTGGATTGAACTCTTGTACCTCCGCTTTTTCATAGCCTAGGTAGTAAATACATACATCCGGTGAAATACCAAATTCCAGAGGTTGAAAGACCCAAAACTCCGCCAAGGAAGCATGAAATTACGTCTGACCCCATAACAACCTTCAACCATGTTTGCAACGCTACGAGATCCTCACAAACAGCCCAAAGACTACACCAAATGCACACCTACAAAAGTCCGTGCCATCCTGATCTATCGTGATGATGAACAGATGTCTTGGAACCAGATTCTCGCCCAGCCTTTATTTGCGGAGACCTCCATATCAAAAAAGACAATTAAAAAGCACTATCGTGATGCGAAAGCACACGACGATGATTGCTATTGGACTGGGAAGAAGGCAGAACCTGGTGGGAGGCCTCGAAAAATCAGCAAAACCACTTTAGAGGAGGTTACGAACCAGTTCGACACAGGAGAATTGCGTGATGGAGCACATGCACAACGTCACTGCTTTCCTGATGTTTCTGAGCGCACAGTCTGCCGAAACCTTTGCGAAGTTGGTTTTGAGGGTTTCGTGCAGCCAAGAAAGCCCTTATTGAAGCCGGAGCATATTGTTGGCCGCCGTGTTTGGTGGAACAATCATCTTGCTTGGGAGTCTCCGGAGATTTTCAACCAAAACATGATCATCTTCTCAGATGAGAAAAAGTTCAAGCTCGAGCATTCAGATGGGCGGCAATACTGTTGAAGGAGGAGAGGAGAAGGCCGATTAGATGTCCATTGTGTCCAGAAAAGAACTTCGCATGGGGCTGGAAAGGGAAAAGATAAGGGAAGTGTGCTTGTTTGGGCTTGTATTGGACCTTGGGGTGCTGGACCCATTGTACGGCTGACAGGGCTGGTGAATTCCGACCAGTATATTGAAGTTCTCGAGGCCAACTTACTCCCCTTCCTTGCTATACTTCCGCCTCGCCACCCCAATAATTTCTTCTTCCAGCAGGACAACGACCGTAAACACACATCCAAAAAGACCACAGCATGGCTCACCGAGCACCATACTCCAACTCTCCCTTGGCCTGCCAACTCTCCCGACCTCTCACCCATTGAGAACACTTGGCATGAAGTCCAGCGCCGTGTCCGCCTAAAATGCCCAGATCTCCTTGATTCCGACCAGTATTTTGAGGTTATAAAGGCTGAATGGCAGTCAGAGGACTTCCAGGGATATGTCCGGCACCTGTATCAATCCTTCCCTCGATGTCTTGTTGCTCTGCGCGAGAACAACTTCTCATGGATTGGTTATTGAGAGTTTGTAGATTTTTGGCACATTTCGAAGTTTTTCTTGGGTTTTCTTGGTGACAATCATGTATTGTATATAGATAAGAGTATTGTACAAAATTTCTGTACAAAAAGATGATGAATTCTGGCCACTGCACCTGCCAGCGAAGCGGACAACGAGAAACGACGAGGTCTGGGAGCCGTGGGAATAAAATTTCCGAAAACGGGGGGTTCATCAGTTTTGGCTGCGAGTGTATACTAATTCTACCTCAAAGAACCATTTTCTCAATGCATGTCAAGTGAAACTGAGGTTGGGTAGTATACTTCAAGTATACTTATTGCTATATTTAAGATTACATGCAAGTTACAAGTGACATAAAGCAGCATAAGGATGTATTAGAATGTACAATGCTCCAGCCAGGATTTTACACCCCAGTTTGGGAGGATTGCTTAGACTACTTATCAGTAATTTCGCGTGAGGAATTAAGTGCATGCGTGAACTATCTAATCTAATTCAAGGCCAACGGCATCATTCCGATTTTAGCTTATCTCGGAGGAAAGCGGCGATGTCAGCAGATATACGTCATCAATCAAGTCCTAAGGTACTTAGGCATCCACAGATGTGGGATATGGGCCTAATAATACATCATAGATACTCGGCATCTGGAAAAGTAACCGAATTTTTTTTGCTGGGCCGTCTAAGTATATCAAAATCCGGTTACTACTGTTCCAGATGCCGAGTATACGGGCTCACCTGTCCTCGCTGACCCAGCGTAGTAGAAAATCTATGATACACCCGTTGTATACGGATGGGTATCAAGCTGAAACATGCCGCAGGAAACGCAGTGAATCGTAGCATATAGGTAGAGAATAAAATCGAGGTGTCAAAGGAGGCAAGTTCAACAAACAAAATCGCTTAGTAATAGTATGTACGCTTATCATCGTGTACGAGCGCTTGTCATCTGAGTGTTCAACCTTCTAGCAGGTAGAAGTTCTTGCTCTTTCTATTCTTCTTCGATAGGCTCTTATGGATCTTCGAAGTAACTTTTTCACTTCAGAAGTTCATCTACAGTATCGCAGGGGAAAGATGCGCGCATCTTCGCCTCAAGTTTGCCTTATTCCAGGTAGTCCACACCATTTTGGAGGCCCCCAGAAACTCCCCCTAACTCTTGTCCGGCCAAGCGGCCTCAAGTACGCTATGATTTTGGTCTCAAATACGCTATTTCGGACAGGGACGGTCACGTGAATTCGAAAAAAATCGCGAAAAAATCAAAATAAAACCCAAAATAATCCTGAGCGAGCCCTACTGGCCTCTGTACACTTTCAAGAGACGGGAACACGTTCTTCAGCGCTTTAGCGCTTCCACAGTCCTTCATGCTTCATGCTTCTTTAGCCAAGATACCTTACATTTTTTCGGTTCGGCCCTCGCGCGCGAACCTAAAGTACGCTATATGGGATGGCAGGGAAGCAAGTTTTTTGGCCTCAAATACGCTAAAATAGGACAGGAAAATCGTCAAAATCGCGACCTAAAATACGCTATTCCGGACAAAGGTTAGCGGTAGTTTCTGGGGGCCTCATTTTGGTCCTTCATCTTTGCGGAGGCGTATACATTGTAGCATACGGTAGCGAACTTGTCGGAACTTCTGCCAAAGGCACTTGTATCGTATAGTATGTCCGAAATATATCTGCTCGTAGGTATAATATCTTCCAACACACGTACTTGTAGGTTCTCACTCATGCCCACCTGATTCTCTCTCGGATGATGGTCATGTCCACCAATCTTCCTAGTGAACTTTTGAATCTCATATTCAAGTTCCTGTCTGACACCCCTGCTGCTTTGAAGGCGTGTTCACTTGTATCAAGGACCTGGCATGCAGCTGCAGCAATGTTCCTGTTCTCTTCTCTTTCTTTCCTGTGCTCCATAGACCAGCCGAATCCAGACCTTGTTCACTCTAAACTCAAACGTCAGTTTGGACTGGCATATGGTATTCTTCCTGTGTATTGGAAAATATTTTCTCTACACGAGACAGATACACATTGCATCTGCAATCGTTACAAGGATCGCACTGCACAGGCATTCTATTACAGCGGAGCTTCTTCAACCCATATCACTTGTAGTGTTGCTGAACTGACATTAAAATTCTGCAGAAGCAGCAGCTCCGAGGCAGTTTATCGTGGTCCTCACTCACTGCAACTCTACCCCGATGCCAACATCTCGTCCCTCCTTCGACTCGTAGATGAACTCTCTTTTACTCATCTTTGATTCTAGGCCTGAAGCTGACCCCTCTATGAGGTTGCCGTTATAAAATGAGGATCCTCGATAGAGGGGCCTGTAAAGCGGAAGCAAAATTTGGCGGAGACTTTTTAAGCCCGATATATTCTCTAAGGATTTCCTAAACGGGATCGGTCCGTTAGGACCGTTTGGGCGCCAATGTAGAATTACTTGTACACTTACTTCGACGCGTCGCGTCGACTCATTTTCTTGTACATGACACGTTCAAACGCGACTATTTTCATTCGATGGATCCAGAAAAATTGTTTGGCGAGTTTGCTTTGACGAATTACACGTATGAAAGCTCTGGAGAAGGAGGAACATCCCAGATGACATTGGATTTTGGTCGTCCGAAGCAGAAGAGAAATAGGAAGAAGAGGAAGGATTTGGAACCCACATTCAAAGTCCCTGATTATCCTCAGAATCTCACTACACCTCCGAGTCTTTCAATTCCATCTTCATCATCATCGATGCGCGTGCCGCAAATGCAACAATCAGATCTTGCCACATCCACTCTTCCTCATTTAACTCTGCTTCCACCTATATCAGATCTTGATCTTGACGAGCCGTTTGCCTCTCCAGATCAACATAGACGACCTCGAGATCATCAAACTGCTCTTGGCCTTTTTACCAACTCTCCTTATTCTACCCCTTTGGGCACACTTCCAACGTCGAAAAATCTTTCCTGGAGTCCGGAAACTCCTGGTTTAATATCTCCATCCGACTTTGACTCCATCAGCTCACCCAAAACTACACTTTCAACACCCCAATCAGTGTCACGGTCATCTCGCTCGGGCTGGAATATTATTGGTCCAAATGATTTTGATGGTGACGGCTATGTTAAGCCTCAGGTCCATCATCGTCGCCGTAACCAAGCTACTATCAAGGAGGATAGGCTTTCCCAGACTAAAGCAGCTCTCAAGGCTCTCGATGAGCTGGGTATTTCACTGTTTGAAGTTGTCGAGACAGTCCTTGACCCTCAGCACTCTGAGTTCTTTCAGACTCAGCGAAACGCATTCTTTCGACATAACTCGGCTGTCATACCACGTATTCTTACCTCCATATTTGATGATCAAACAGGCTACCAAAGCTTTGTCAACTGGTTACCCGAAAACTTTATTCGAGACCAATTCTGTCACCAGATATCTCGCCAGATGGAGGCCGCAAAACCATTCTCTCACATGAATACGCAGACATTCTCTGTTGAATTTTTGGAAAAGTATGATCTTCGGAGGAACGTCGTGTTATATGCAGAGAAGAATCTTGGTGACTGGATGTATGCGCTGAAAGCAGCGACAGGGTGCCTCAAGTCGCAAAAGAAAGAAACTGAAACTGAACTAGTGAGTGTAGTCTCTCATTCTATTCATTTCTCATTGCATTTCTACAGGGTCATCTGATTTTGACATGCCAGGTAATGAACTTTTGCTCATTGCAGTGCTCGCAGCTTCAGTACCTACTGGGAATGTTTGCCTGGTCAACCGGAACATCTGTACGGACCATACAGGTACTTGATGCAGCCAGTCTTTCTGTCTCA
This sequence comes from Gymnopus androsaceus JB14, assembly GCA_009733575.1. Classification (NCBI taxonomy): domain Eukaryota; kingdom Fungi; phylum Basidiomycota; class Agaricomycetes; order Agaricales; family Omphalotaceae; genus Gymnopus; species Gymnopus androsaceus. The sequence continues at coordinate 32,431 of ML769570.1, forward strand.
CACCCAACCATATTCAAGACCATTGATTTCGTTGCTGGTCAGTCTGTTGACTATGCCCGTTCTTTGTCCTTTGATTCTCATATCTTTACCTACGACAACATGGACATGTCTGGCTCCGAACATGTTGAACAGACAAAGGATGCAGTCAGCAAGGTTAGATCTGGCTGTTTTTCACTCCTCTACGAGGCCAATGGGGTCAAAGAGCATCAGCACATGCTTCTGGAACCAATCCTTCAGAATCTGCGTAGAGCAATTCCTCTACAACTCTCGGAAGTTCAGCCAACTCGGGTCCAATTATCATCGTATCTTCACCAAATGCTAGTAAATATTATTCACTTCCTAGGCCGGCGTCACAAGATGTTTGCTCATTTACTCTTGGATCCTGAGCTTCAGCATAAGCCACGCCGCCAGTCACCGCCAAATACAAAAACTAGGTTTATTCCACTTCGTACTACCACTATAGAAGAGAAATCTGTCAAGGGTAATCTCGAAAACCATGATGATTTCTATACTCGTCAGATGGGTCGTGATCCGATGGATCCAGAACTATCAAAATGGGCTGTCCCATCATTCAACGACCAACTAACCAACTCACGAATGCGCAGCTGTGTCATTGCTCGACAGGGTGATCTGAACCCTTGGCTCCGGCGGTTGATCTTCCAGCTTGGCATCGCTATTTTTCATATGCTAATGAATCTAATCTGGGGATTACGGATAAAGTACTATGGTACTCGCGATGCTCCAGGAAGTCTAGTCTATTTTTTCACATTGATGGACAAGAAACATTTGGCTGGGGAGAAACCAGATTATTACGCACTTTCCCATGCACTACTACAGATCCTCGACGGAATCCTTCTTGCTGGCTGGAGGAAAGAATGTGGATACAGTTCTCTCGAAGAGTTTGCAGCTTCGGATCCTCAGCCTGAAGAGCTTAAAGCTATCGCTTCACGTATCCTCCACAACTATTGCACTCCATTACCAGAAAATTGCAAACAAGTATCCATTTTCCCAGCAGCCGCAAAGGTGGCTGTTCCAGCACCGCCGCCACCACCTACACCTGTATCCCAGTCTACGCCTACAGCTAAACCCATATCAAAAAAAAAATCTAAATCTAAACCTGAACCCGAGCCATCCGAACCGGAGGACGTATGCCATCGCAATCTGCGCTTATTAGCTCGGGATCTTCTTGTCATTGCAGAAGTTACCGCAGCCATTCCTCGTGGTGACTTTGGTTAAATTGAGGATCTACTCCCCAACCTTGCTTGCATGTTTCGCAGTGTCGGCTCAAACAAGTATGCTGTCAAGATTATAACATTGCTCTACAATCTCAAACATGTATGGCCTCCCAAATTCGCGTTTGTACCATTTGTTCTATTCAGTTGCCAATTTCACTCATGTTCAGACAGCGACATTATGAGAGATAATCACCTTGTCAACATTTCTGGCATTCCCGATCACTTTATGGCAATCGACATGAACATTGAACACCATATTGGATATGTGAAGGTATGTGTACTGCTCTCATGAACAAGTTTTCTATTCAGCTCCCTACTTATAGAGTACATACGCAACAAAAGGGTTGTATGCTGACTGGGACCATCTCAGCAGTGTCTCTGCTGCAATTGTTCACATCCAGGAAGGTAAGAAGAAGGTCGGGAAGATGGTGGATACCTCATACCAGAGGAAGTCTGGCTTGGCAGTCAATACTGATGATTTGGTATGGGAGGTTGTATGGGCTATTGAACGGGAAGGACTACTTGATAATGATGTGGAACGGAAGACAGATAGGCCGCTTGCCCGAGCAACCGATTCACTAGTTGATGGGTCTCACAAACTAAAAGTAACAGTTGCAGCACTCAACAGACGGACAAATAAGCTCTGGGGAAGTGGACTTGCTACGGTGGAAGATGAGGATGAAGACGAAATAGCTCCAATGCAATGGGGAGCAGATTCAGGTGAAGAGGAGAGTGGCGAAAAAGATAAATAAAAATGCTATTTCTTACTATTACGAGACTGTTTACTTTTACTTTTACGGGGCTTGTTAATTCGAACGGGATATGCAGTATCAAAATCTCTAATCACCTCAAAAACTTTTGTTGCCCATAATTCTGCAAAATCTCCATCCGCCTGCTCGTTCACTGCATTGACAACGTCCTTGGGAGACTTGAAGTTGATCGGGTGTATTGAGCAAAGACTTGCGATGTTTGCGTCGCTGATAATGAGATGCTCGGGCCAGACATCATGCAATGGATCCTGTTCATGCTCAGCGTAGCGCCACCTCAGCAAGTGTTCTACCAAAGGTTTCCGATGCTCTCCTTTTCGCTTCTTGCTGGAATAGTCTGTAGGAGCATCCTTGTCGTTATCATCCACTTCATCCACTTCCGAGTCCATATCATCATCATCTCCCTCCAAATCATCCCTCTTGCGCTTGAGACCTGGCGAGTGATCTTTCCAAATCGGTCCAGGAAGATGTTCCTGAAGGCATAACGGTTTAGCATGAGCACATCCGTCACAGCACCATGCATTGTAGTCAAGTCCTAAAAAAACTGTCAATCAACCCATAAACTTGAAAAGCGAAAGGAATACCTACGGGTAGATGAACGATTACAAAAGTATTCTGCTCGATATTCACGAACACAGGGGGCCAGAATGCTCTCGAGCCCAGAACGTGAAAGTCGTTCACGTTTATTTGAGCCCTTCTTCAACATCGTCCGCGGTTGGTTGGGATCATCAGAAAAGGTGGTATTCTTGTTGTCAAATTCTTCGATTTTGATGTCGAGTACCCATGGTTCATATAGGATGAGATGAAGTGCACCGAGTCCATCACGACCGCCACGTCCTTTACGCTGTTCATCATCTGTAGGTTCAACAACACCCACGTTAGCGGTGATACGAACGTCTGGATGGTCGATTCCCTAGCTCTCTCATCAGTGGGAGATTTATGCGTACATTTGAAAAACAAATGTACCGTTGATTCACCAGATGTAGCACAAAGGATGCGGCAGGGTCCATCTGGCTCTGTGAATTCCTGGTGAACTATATCAAGATACGTTGAGGACATGTCACTGTAGTAATGGCATGCAAAATTGGTTCCTTGGAATTGCGGGGGAGCATTCTGATTTATGAACTTTGCAGCAATCCGTGCAAGAGTTGAATTATCAAAGAATATGAGGACGCGAGGCTGGTCGTGAAGGGTGCCGTTAGGTGGGAAGGGAGTTCGAATGAAGCAAAGATAATTCTCCAGGGTTTGAAAGCTTCCTACGACACAGTGTCGCGCGTAAATAATATCGGCGCGATTGACACAGTGATTAATGAGTGAATAATCGGCCCCGATTAGCATTTCAATGGTCTTCTGAACATGAGGAGGGCAGGTTGCTGTAAAACCGTGAAAGTATACAGTTTTGGGAGACGCATTTTGAGCTCCGACAGGCGTCCCCAAGAAGGTCGGAAAGGTGGAATGCCAAACCGCTCCATGCCAGCATAGTGGACGAAATGGATTTCATCGATGTTCAAATGTGCAATACGATGGGTAAAGGAATGATCACGGAGGAGGAGAGCGAATCGGCTATGGTGCCCTTCAGCTGACTTGAATAACTGTTCAGCCGTTACAATGAGATGGCGTGCGGTTCCAATTTGCGAAGAATTCTTGTGGCCATTGTGAATTCGGTCCTACGACAATGTTAGATTAGATTCAAGAATATATATCTAGATCATACCCTCCAAAACTCCTTCTTTTTTGGGGTATCGTGGTTTATTGAAATAGTCGGAATCTGATACTTTGTAAGGAAGGTTTCTACCTAGATAATTACAACTGTTAGTAAACCCCATGAATAAATGATAGTACAAAGACATACCTGTGTAACCTGAAGCCGTTTGAGAGGTGATATCGTTATAAAAATCTTGTTAGACGTTGACTTCTCCAACAATATCAACAACGCCATAATGTGTGTTTTCCCGAAACCTGTTGTCGCGACAACCAATGAATTCCGCTCAATTGAGGCAATTGCAGCCCTCAACTGCAGCTCCTTGGGAGTCTCCTTTCCTCTAGTTGCGTAATAGACAAGTATGCACAGTTTCAAGGCGATGATCTGCTTGGATTCCGCGAGGGTGAGGATGTACATGAGAGGTGCCTTGCCTCCATTTCCATGTTGCATTACGGAGAATTCACAACAGAGGGTATCAAAGGAGGCATCCCTGATTAGATCCATTGCTTCAGAGCAAGTAAGCGGATATATTAGAGCCATGCGTCACCGCCTGCGCGACGCGTCGAGGAAGTAAAAAACTACAAGTTGTAATTCTACATTGGCGCCCGATCGGTCCTATCGGACCGATCCCATTTAGGAAATCCTTAAAAGATATAACGGGCTTAAAAAGTCTCCGCCAAAATTTGCTTCCGCTTTACAGGCCCCTCAAGCGAGGATTCTTGCGAAACAACGACAGCCTCCTTGAGGGGACTGCTTTAGGCCTACTTCGATTCCTCATCATTGACTGCGCGCCTCAGGTGCTCTACTTTTTAAAATCCTCAGAGCCTTTCGGTGGGACTCTCTCCTCCACTGGTAACTCTCTGGAAGAACTCACTTTCAGTGGTATCGAGTCGATGCAGAGTTCGGACCTCAAAAGGATGCTGAATAAACACGCATTTTCGTGTAGGCGCTTTCCGCGTCTGCGACGGCTTGTCTTGCAGGGGCTTCTGGGAACGGAGGTTCCCCCAGAACATTCTCATGGTGGACGAAAGGTGAGCTGCTCTCTCGAGCTCAGGCGTGAACGTTCGACTACCTTTGGAGCAACGTCTGTCTCTGTCGACGTGTCATATTCCTACTGGGATAGTCTACAAGTCGAGCGCCCTTCGCAGGCCGATGGGTTCGCAAGGTTCGAGATTTCGAATTGGTGCTGCTTTAGTGGGCTTTGTAGTGAATCTAAACCCAACGGAACTGGATCCTTGGCCGATGTTATGAGCCTTGGGTCCATTGTTAAATGGTCGCTCCCCACCATAGGATCCGTGCTGGGTGCGTTACAGACCCACACTCTAGGTCAATTCGCGCAGGTGATAGAGATAAAGGTCTCAGGGAGCTTCTGCTGCGCCAAACTGGTCCAGAGGATACGACATCGTGTCTTGTGCGGAGTGACAACAGGCGTGATGGGTTTCGAGATAATTTCCGGAGTTTCTAGGGTGCCTCAATAGATTTTTCCATTTATTACTGCATCGCAATCTACGCTCGTTAACCTGGGCATACTAGTGCATAGTAACACTCCTCACATGGGTCTCCCGCTACTCAGAAATAAATCGCAAACAAATCGCAATGGTCAGCATCTCGCAAAGTACTAGATAAAAACATATCCAACCCTAGCCGACTTCAGAACAACTAGATGTCTCTCTCGGAAGAAGTAGCAACCATATTTAGAGACACGGTTTCCAATTGGGACCTCTCGGATGCGATGTCCCGAGTACTAGATTACTAGATTATAATCTTAATCTATCGTAGTCGATAAACGCTCAGCGGAGTAGTTTTAGCGCCTATTGCATTTTTCCCACACCCCACATTGTTTCCGACTTGTCACTTCGTTTTCTAATTCATCTAATATGGCAGAATATATCGCGTATACAGTGGAACTTCCTAAAACCCAGGATGCTCTAGAGAAGCCAGAAGAATGGAACAAACAGTGGGAAACTCTTGTTTCTTCGAAAAGGCTGTCTCCTGCGCTTTCTCTCGAAAATGGATGGCAGCAATATAGTTTGAAAGCCAATGGTCTCTCCCTATCCGCAGATCTATATTTCGAACTTCTCTCCAGCACTCTTGATCTGCGGTTGCGTCTGTCTGTATTCACGCTACAACATCTTGATGCCAAATGGATGGCGGCGTCAGTGGCTACAAGGAGAACGCACGCACTAGTTGGAATCTCGGAAGCATGTTCTGTTGCCCGCAATTTGAATGATTCTAGAATGCTCACAGGGGACATTCTGACCTTGAATCATCTCAGCCTTGACGGAAAGATTCTTATCGATTTGTGGAAAAGCATCATTATACCCAACGGTGACCCAGCTGCGGCTACTCTCCAGAGTTTCCCTGGTAAATCCTGGGAGGCATTTCTTAAATCAGAAGAGAATCGGCCTTCCAATAAACTGAGAGAAAACATCCTCGGTGAAATGAAAGTTTTACGCACAAAATTGATTTGTCAGTTTTGTCTCTTGCCCATTTATAACGGACTGAACATTAATATCTACTTTCTCTAGACTACGTTGTTTGGTTCACCTCCTACTCCTTCCTGGGCATCCCTCGACCACCGATCATGGTACGAAAAAATCACGGCACCACTCGTAATCGTACAGATGCACAAAAAGAGTGGTCCAAGCTTGAAAAGGAGTTGCGAAAGATGTCTTTGGGTAATGCGACGGCGAAACAGATTTGCAGAGAGGACAGAGCTGCCGTCTTGGATCGTATGAATGGCCGCAGGGAACAGTGTCAGCACTGCTTGAGGGGGCAATTACCTGAGGAGAAATTTCAACGCTGTGGCCGCTGCTGGGACAAACTGCAGAGGAGCGTCTACTACTGTTCCAAGTTTGTGTTTATCCTCTTGTTCAACTGTCTCCAGTTAACCAATAATTTCCAGAGATTGTCAGGTTGCCGCGTACAAACCCACTCATAAGGCTATATGTGGGAAGGTCCTCGATGTCAAGACTGCGACGGCGGCTGCCGCATCCTCAGTATCGCCAGCCAAAGCGCCTGGAGGACGCTGAGCTCCTTCTGTAGCAAGTTTACGTTCTTGCTCCTATAATCCTTTTGTGTATTATATGTGTAATCTTTGCTCTGTAGTGTTTCTTGTATAAATGTTAGGATTCTAAAGGTCCGTCCGTCTTCCCTCCAGTCGGCCTTAATCCTCTCGCTGCGGATTGAACATAATTTCTTCAATCTATTCAAATATTCTGTAAGAGGTATAGTGCAAAAATATCCTGGTCGGTACGATGGTAGTATCATCGGTTTCCCAGACCACTAAGACGGTAAGCAATCTGGCGCTTGAATACAGGAATACGGGAAAGCATACGTAGAACCCACACTGGCCAATTCAACAAGTGCGGTTGCATCACAAAGTCAGTCGTGCCCACCATGACTTTTGTGAGCTTGATATTACCCAAACCGCGCATCCGTCTCAATGCTGCGTAACTCTCCAGAGCAGTTGTGTCTTCTTCGTCGTGCGGCTGTCGTTCCTCCCTCTTCCGTATGTGCTCTGTCAAAATAGGACCAAGACCGGTCGCATCTCGCAGTCCCAGATTCATCCCTTGACCACCATTGGGCGGATGTATGTGGGCGGCGTCACCTACAAGAAAGACACTTCCGCCATGGACACGTTTAAAGAAAACATCGGCAATGGCAGACTGTATTCGGTAACGTGTAGACCAATGTACTTTGGTGATATGTATCGGATTGGGATTGACATTGGGGTCCGAAGATAGACGGATTGGCGCGTACTCGTCGATGTTAGCCTGGAGAAACTCTAGTGAAGGTTGGGAAGGTGGTTCTCCAAGCGCGCGCGGGACATTGAAACCGATTCGATACACAGTTTCGGACGAGTTGTATAGCATTTCGCCGATAACAGGTTTTCCCAAAGGCATGAGCACAAACATTCCGGCCTTTGATACAGTTAAGGAAACGCCCTTTGGAAAGACATTATCTTGGGAGAGGGAGAGGTCTGCCAGCACCTAAGCTCAGGTAAGTAAGTACACTCGATATGAAAAAAAAAACCAGTACCATCTGTCCAACTCTATCATTTGTAGAATCTTCAAAAGATTGACCATCTGGATCGGAAAAGTTGATTCCTGATAACTGCCGGACCTGCAAGCAACATGTTTCAATAAGTATCAAGTCCGTTTGTTGAATCAATTGAACTTACTGTGGATCTAGCTCCATCGGCTCCTACAACATAATCGCACCGAACTACCTCTCCGGACTCGAACAGAACATCCGTCCCTATTCCGTACGCACTATCTTTCATCCCCACGACGCGAAAAGGCCTGACCACCTTGACACCCAATTCATTCAACCTCTCCTCGAGCACATTCTCAGTAGCGGTTTGTGCGAGCATGAGAGCGAAAGGGAACTTGGTATGAGAGGAGATGTAGGAGAAGTCGGTCCTGAGGATACTGGAGGTTCTATCACCGAGTGCCCAGTCGGTTCCCTTGATCCCTAATTCGACCAGCTTGGAAGCACAGTCGTATGTGTCCAATGCCTGCATTGAACGAAGCAGTTAAGCTGAGGATTCAAGACAGAACACAAACTTCTTACCTCAAGAGTAGCTGCGTGTATGGCTATGGCCCTGGAAGTATTTGTGCCCTTTTCTGCACCATCCACGACAAGGAGCTTGGATGACTCAAGTCCATTACAGACGAGAGAGATTGCGGTAGCAAGTCCGGTAGGGCCTGCTCCCACGACGAGGACTTGAGTTTCTGCTGGGAGTAAAGCTGACATGCTTGAGTTGGTGAGCCCATGCCACAAATACTCACGTATATACGCTGGAAGGAATTGAATGAGGACTTATCCACCTGCTATTGCAAGGCACTGTCGGAAGAGAACCGGAAGTACTCGACGGTGAAGCATTGCAAGACCTGTAGTGAATGAATGGTGAGGAGACGCAATGAGTTTACTAGATCTGGGAATAAAATATTAGTACTTTATTATTTTCTGACTGCAAGATCAGTTCGGAAGTGAATCGGAGGTAAATTAGGAGGGGCTGGGCATTGTAACTGTTTCTGTACGATTCATTTTCGGTAGAATGAGTAATCTACATTGGAATGATTTTTCCATTTATCCGTATGAGAGACTGCGAAAAGCACATACGTATCCAACATCTCTTACAGTCGACGTGCTGGTATTATATTCGGCGAGTCAGTTGCAATCGGCGAATGAGGTACAATATGTGTTGTACAATGTTTTATTCATGCACATGTTGTCACTAAATGTTCTCATGTTGTCACTAAATGTTCTACTGGCCGAGAATTATTGCCTACTTTTGGTCACTGCAGTAATATATAAATAAAGTTGATATTGCTTCGAGACAGACAAAACTCACGAGTCGACTCCTTGTCTGTGTAAGCTAGCTCTTCGCCTCGATAAAGCCATATCCTTGTTTTTTTTCTTTTGTTAATTTCGGCACTACTAGGAACATTCAATTCGAGCCGTACTGAGCATCAAAGATCGGATCGTTGAAAATCCCACCATACAGCAATGCTTCATCGATATGAGCTTCAGAGGTCAAGTCATCTGCATCCCCCATGAATATGGGTGCTCTGAAGACACGCACGCTCGTTCGCTCGACTTCACTACTAGCCGAGGGTAGTAAAGAGCCAACGTCCAAGTCCATGCGAACCCCAAGAGATACGCCATCTTCGTCCTTAATGTCACTTCTCCGAAAAAAGGACGGATCCTGCACGAACTCGTCATAGACGGCTCTGCGCCTGTCAGCGAGTTGTACATCAAGACGTTTCAAGCTTTCCGCCCCAGTGTCCAAGCGGCCTATGAGGAAGTCTGTGGTGATAAACGATAAATCATCTTTAGAGAGCCCTCCACTTCGGAGAGACAGTTCTTGCACCTTCGGACATGGCGAAGATGAAAGCGAAGGACAGAGTATGAAGCCTGACGATGTAGACCGAGGATCGACTAGCCGTCTGTATACGGGCATCGCTGGTGGAGGTAACATTGCATGGATTGCATCCATGGGCCTGGGCATCGCATTGAATTTGAGAGACTGTAGATGGGGTAGGGAAGTAAATACTCTGCGAAGGGCGTCTGTCTCTGCTCTAACTCCAGTGAGGATGAGTTTCTGGAGGGCAGGGAAAGGCGACGAGGATTCTTGAGCAAAGGACGCACGTGAGCACGACGACGGGTGATTAAGATCGTAGCCTGCAGCAAGTAGCAGAACCTCATCGGCTTCGATATCATCAACCTCACCGGGATGCGTTGCATCCTCCAGTGAGAGTTGTCGTATATTGGGAGCATGGATGAATGTCAGCATATCGCAACCTTCAGGTGCTGATCTGAACCCGATCGTCAGTTCCTCCAGTAGTGGAAGAGAAACCGGGACAATACTCTTGTTGATAATATGAGCACCGGTCTTGAGCGACAGGTTTTTGTCTTCAGAGACGAATCCTGAGCCGTTGACGACGAGTGATCTCAGCTCTGGACAGGCGCAAAGCACATCCCGGAAAACTGAGTATGTTGGTCGGACATCCAGGGAATGCGACGAGAGCTCAAGAGAGGTAAGGGAAGGCTGTAAGAGGCGTGATAAATTCGACCACTCCACATGTACACCACGAAGAGTTAAATGTCGTAGTCGGGGAAGAAGCCGATGGCACTCTGGTGGTTCAAGAAACCCTGCAGAGCTGAACAGCTCCGGTGATTTCATGCTCGAAGGTTGGAACTGGGGAGAATGACTGATATAATCGTTGCACCGCATGAGAGTAAATGACTCTAGGAGAGGAGCACCCCGAGTCATCAGTGGTTCGTTCAGCATGCCCAATGCAGTATACATCGGTGCCCATGTATCCGTGAGGATGTCTATGGATCGCCAACGAGACAAATGAGGGAGCAAAAGGGTGAGATATGCTCGCATGTCGTTTACTGAAAAAGGCGGAATATAATCGCAAAAGTCAGACGTTGCTGCTATCCTAGAAAAAAATAAATGAGTTTCCGTAAAGACTATCCCAATAGTATGGCTTACTCGTGTTCGCAAAATTCCCAATCGGCATCGCGAGCATCGAGGAGAATATTCAAAGAACATTTCCTCGAAAGGGAAAGATACGAAGTGATATGGGACAGATTAAGACTCTTCGACTGGTCCGCAATGTCTGTTTGCACTGAGCCTACCGTGATGCAGATACTCGTCCACAGAGCTGCAGTGCCAAGAGCGACAGACCTCCAGTGTCGACAAACAGCAGAGTACGTCAAAGGCGTCTTCACGCTGTCAGCATTGAAAGGCGGAAGTTCCTGTGGCTCCCTTCCATCTTCAAGAGCGTCTGGAAGTGAATGGGTGCCGAGAACAAAGATATACGAGAGTAGCTCGACCGGAAGAGAGTAGATTGGAGGCTGGGGAGCGAAACGCATAGCGCTTGTCTCTTTCAACTTCAAGGTTCGGAGCAGATGTGGGCGTTCTAGCAGATCCGGTATTTATTGAGCGGCCAGAAATATGAAAGATGTGAAACGAACTCACCAACCTGGTAAGTATGCAAGAGTCTCTTTGTTCTGTGTGATTATTTTGAAAGCGTAGTGATGCAATAAGATCATATCGGGACCATGCGACAGTTCTTATTGTTTCTTTGTTTCCAGCTATTCAACGAAAAACAAAAAGAACTGGGTCAAAGGCGAACTTCCGTGGCGTTCATAGCAAGCTAGAAGCAAGTTGGGCTAAAAACGGTGGTGGAGGTTAGAAAGATACGATGGGCCGTGGGCTTTTTAGAGGATTTTGAGAGTGAGAAAGAGAACGTCCTATTGACTGAGTCAACGGGACTCAAAGCTTCATTAGTACAGCTTCCCAAAAGGAATGAACAAAGAACAACTCAAAATAGGCGATCAACTATCAATCTGTAGATGTGATTTTCACACGCAAGCTCTGAACGGACGCTTAGGCCCGCGCGACAAAGAGCTTTGAAGTTCAAACACAAGGTAACGTCCCAATTCAGCCTCAGGACCGAACCGACAAAGTGTGTAAAGCCGCCCTCACATCAGAACGTTTCCCTGGGCACAAAGTAGTACCTACCGCCAAAATCGCAAGAGCCCAGACCTAGTTCCTAACAGCTAACAGCAGAGCAAGGAGACGCACAGGGAGACAGACGTGCACATGAAAAAAGTCCAAGCAAGTGAGTATATTGGCGAGTACATAAATAACTAGAAGTTATATCGACAGCGGCGGATACAGTCCATATCCGTACATCAGACTAAAATGATACAATGAGAGCAATTCGAGAGGACAAAGCAATGTTTAGAATTGGACGGACGCGGGTCCGTTGGAGGGATATGAAATCACATCACATATCACATATCACATCTCCCGAGTCCCGACTTACTTACGCGCCTTGTCTTCTCTCTTGTCTTCTCTTGTTACTACGGCGAAGCGACACTGAGCTTGTTGAATCCAGGGCTGCCACTGTTATTCACTTGTCCAATATCAATGACGGGTGTCGCAGCCTGTTGCGAGCGTATAAACTCTGGGGTGAACATTTGCGCTACGTCGACCCCGCCGTCGCCAAACATCGCCATCATATCAACATGCGACAAGTACAACTGGGAGTTTAAATCCAGCCCGACAGAACCAGACGGGTCCAGGAACGACTGAGTGGACACTGGCTGGCTGTCAGCGCCATTGCTCCCGAATTGTGTGTTGGTGGGAGACGCTACTCCGTTCGATGTAGAGCTGACGCCTTGGAATGATGTCGATTTTGGAGGGTCCGCGAAAAAATCTGATGGAGAGAAAGCCTCTGGACTGCTGTTATCGTGATGTGAGGGTGAATCTCCGCTTTGGCTTCCCCTAGTAACAGATGATAATGTCTTTTTACGGACTGGTCTAATCCAGGCAGGACGTTGATCATTTTGAGCGTTATCTTGCCTGCTGGTTTCAAGAGGAATTTGCGTTACTAGATATAAATACAGTCAGTATTCGACCAAGAGCAAATGCATAGGTCAGCTTACAACGACAGAACTCCTCCAGAAGATCTCCAGACCGAAGGCCACAGACATAACGTCCGCTGAATCTGCGTAGAAGAGCAACACACGAACGAAGCGCATCGAGGCCAGGTGAGATAAGTGGCTGCATTACCTCGGACTTGCAATTTAGCAAGATGGCCACCAACGTCCTACCAGCTTGCGTTAGCTGATGAATAACGTGAACTCCATCTATATACAAAGAGAAATTTAAGGAAAATCAAGTAACGAGAATAAATAGGCAACTTGCAGTAGGTCATCAAGCCCTTGCCAGCGATATGCACATGCGCTGCAATAATCAGTAGAGCAGATTTGTGCGCAGACATCATAGCATCTCTCTCTTCCGTACTTTGATTCTGTTTCTGGTCTTCGTCCCCATTCATCCTCTCGGCTACCCGCAGCGTGAACCGATGTCGATAAATGAGCATCCGTACAAAGTGTTCCGCACAATAAAGCCTTTGAGCCTGTGTAAGCCGAATAGTATCTTCACTAGCAAGAGTTTCCGCCGAATGAGCCCAGAAAGGGGGAATATTCCTATTGACCTCATCCAACAACGACTCCTCGTCACGCAACTCGCTGATGAGCTTCATCCCCGACAGCATCGCAGTAGCCCGAGCGAGGAAGGGCGAAGAAGGTTGTCGAAGTGGTGGAACATCCAGTACGGATTCCAGAACGATCATAATCCTCAAAGCACATACGAATGCGCTCATCCGAGACTCCGTCCCAGGAGGTGGCACACCTAGGTTTTCTTTGGTGATATACTCGTCATCGACCGCCGCCGGCTCCGCCACATCGCAGTCTCTGAGGCGAATTATTGGAGGTCGGCCGAAATGCGCACTGAGCTGTTTGTCCCAGAGATAGACACACCAGAAGGTGCGCTTTCGGACCTCATCTTCGATAGGGTCAAACAAATCATAGGTATCTGCTGACCGATGTAATCCAGCGTCGATGGAGACAGTCACAGCCTCCGAGAGAAGGGCTGCTGCTCTAGACAGTCGGCCAAGCCCAACGGCGTACACCGCAGCGAGAAGGTCAGCCTGAATGGTGTAGAGTGTAGGTTGGTCAGCAATTGGCAGCGTGCGAAGGCGTCCCAGCAATTCAAACCAATGCGTCCCAGCTGATATCCCGTCTGTAGGATTGGCGCGGACGCGGGGATCGTCCATATGTCTCGAAGCTAAACAACAGATAGCAACGATAAAGGCGGCGAATCCTGGTTCACCCCATTTCTGCGGATTTCCGTAATCCTAATAAAATGAGATGTGTTAGAGTTGGAGGGAAAGCGGAACACCAATGGCAATCGTACCGATAGAAAACTGGGAACGTGCAGGAAGGGAAGAATGTAGTATGACGTGGAGAGATAACACTGGACCAGACTAAACGAAGAAGGTTAGTCTGGAAAAGCAGCTAGAACGGAAAAAGACAGAACCTGTCCATCAAGTCTGGAGGAATGACAGAGGTAATCATCCTCCAAAGGGTCTGAGGATTTACGTCTGTCCTACGAAGACTACGGTTTGGGAACCATTCTGAATTTACAGCAGATGATCCTGAAGTAGAAGTTTTCGGAGAAGCAGAGCTACTTGTCGATTGTGCCAGCTCCTCTGGTGTCTTTCGTTCAATCAAAATGTCAAGCAGAGGAAGCCCAGAAGTTTCCCCTTGCCATCTAGTATAGCCTTCATCGTCAAAATAGAGGTATGACGCAGTGAGAGAGAGTTTCGACGCTTCTTCCGCAAGCTGTTCAGGACTGGGCGCACTTTGAGAGTTGTAGAAACTACCCATGAATGTCTGGAACGGTGTCGATGGACTTGCTTGCTGCTTTTCGTCCGGTTTTAATTCGGGAGTGAAGTGCGTGGAAGGATTGGTAAGAGGAAAGACATGCAATGACGGGGGTGGAATCCCGGAAGGGAAGGTGGGAGGAAACATGAATGGAGTGGCGGTAGAAGAAGGACTTGCATGATCGGCGGATTGTGGGGGATTGAGCGCGGGGCTTCCGCCTGCTGCGAAAACCGCCGGTGGAATGGCTTGGATTAGGGTCTCGAGATGATGCATGCGGTCTTCGAGAGTTGCTGTACGCCTGCAATATCGTATTACATTATCGTTACAAAGAGCTTGGTGATGAAACGTACTTGGATTTATGAGGATGCGTCCTTTTCCCTGGTTCCTCAAAAGTGCAAGCGGAGCTCGCTGATAAACAAGCCTGGCATGGATGACCTTCATCGCACTTGATTCTCCGACGTCTAGAGCAGCATAGAGTTCAAATTTCTGTAGATATTGGAGAGAAATGAGCTCAAACCTGCATCTATCACACGCCCTGTAATGAATGACATCGTAAGTAACCGAGACATACAACTAGCAAGTAGAATTTACCGGCTTAGTTTGAACCTTCTCTCTTTCAGAATGGAGGAGCTTGCCTGCTGTTCAGCGGCAGTATCAGCAGTAGTAACCGGAGGCATGGCCGTTCAAAGTCAACTAGGAGTATGTATGAACGTCAGGAATCAAAAATATCCTCCTTTAGTTTTTGAGTTGATCGTGGTGACAAATCCTTGACGGTGACTTCCGCAAAAATAGCTGGCTAGAATTGAATGGGGCCTGAAGGGAACCACCTGAGAGACGATCCTTGAGCTCTGTGGAAGTGATAACAACAAAAGAGGTTGAGTCATGGGTGAACAATCAACATTACGGGCGCCAATCGCAATCCTTCCCGCTTTCGGACAAATGCAGAGGCTTTCCAGAGACTTTATTTCATTAACTATGTAGTAGATGTATCGCATCGTAGGTCAGGTATAAGCAGGCAGCGCACATTGTACGTACAGAGAATAACAATAAAAGCTAAGTATGCATAGTCCATTCCGTGAAAAAAAAAGGAGAGAGGGTGTGATAATGAATAAGATAATGGACTAAGACGAAAACCACTATGTAAAAAGATAAGTAGCGCTTTGTAATTCAAAAGAGAGCCAGAAAGGAGCAAGGCAAATAAAATAAAATACATCTCTACGATTTCAACGAAACCAACCAACCCGAATTATACACACAAAACCACCTACATAGCCATACCACCTTGCCACGACACTTCAGACACTCTTGATACCCGTCCATCCTCATCGTACTGAGAATATTGAGAGTACTGCGATTGCCTGACAGTCTCTGCATCAACATCATCTCCGTATTGGTACTGGGCAGGATAGCTTGAGGGAGCTAACGTTTGTTGATGCCAAACGCTTGATGAGGCAACGGAGAGCCCTCCGCCGTGACATAGTCGTCAGTGTGCTGTCGCATACGAAGCCGCACTCGCTGAACGGGACTGCGCATGGCTAAAGTCGCTTGGACTACCTAACGGCGGACTGCGTACCCGCATCTCGAACGACCCAGGACTTGTCGGCGGTGGATGTGATCCACCCCCGCTCAGCCGTCTAGTCAATTCGCCAACAGCTCCCGGCAGCGATAGCGAATGTGGTGGTGATCTCGGTTGTGGCGGGTGTGAGGGAAGGGGTACATTCGGTGTTTGTGGAATCGTCCTCATGGTCACTACACTCGATCTCCGACTGGGCGGTGTACTTGTAACCGTTCCGTCAGCGTACTTGTATTTGGGTGATGGTAAAGGCGAAGGGGGAGGAATTTCTGATGCGGAGTAGTACGAGGCTCTTGACGGTCCATCTCCTGGCGCTGAAGGCGGCGCCAAATCATCTGCTCTAGATCTGGATCTCGCATAGGCATACTGTGCTGGCGTCATCTCTTCAGCAATACCATCTAACGGAGGCGTATCCAAATATGTTTGTCTTCCCATAGGCGTATGCGTTCCAGGACTAGACGACAGAGCCAGGTTCGTAATTGTGCTGTGAAAACTCTGATGCAGAACGATTGTGGTCCTTGTCGAACATGGGGGCAGCTTCGAGCGCACTGAGACTGAGCTCCTTTTTGCTACCCTTCGTTTCCCTTGCGATGTCCAATACCCAGTTGATCCTTGAGGTCACCTTTCACCCACATCTCTCGAACAATATCCTTGTCTAGCGGGTAATACGATGAATTGATGAACTTGACGATGTATCGAGGAGCTGCAAATGAGGACAGTCAAAAACGGTAAGATACCAAGACAAAGATAAAACCCACCAAGCGCTACGGCAGCAGAGAATATCACCGTAGTCCAGAAGGTAAGCTCTCCGAACAGGATGATGACTTCGTCGATGAAATCCGCGCTGAAGAAGAACGAATACACTGTGATCCATAACAACATCACTATCGTCGAGCCGAACACAACGATCCAGGTGATGACCGTCCAGCTATACGAAATCACATCAGCAAACAAACGGCTTCAAAACTCCTCATCACGCACTAGTTCGTATTAATCCCAACATAGGTGTTGGCCGCAAGAATAGCTGCCACCGAAGCCGTCGTACCAAAGTCCGAAAGGGACTCGATACTCTTGCCGTTCCACGACACAGCAATCCCCAGCGTCCAAACCAAATACGGAATGAAGAAGACTACAGCCGACTGATACAAGCCATCGCCCATATATATAGCCAGAACTTGGCTCGGGTGTATTCAAGACCGCGGATTCCTCGAACATAGAGTTGCGGGAAAGCGAGAGCTGCTTTGGCGTTGATGTCTTGGTCAAAGGCTGCAACCGTAGTCAGACTCGGAATCAAAGAACGAAAGAATGATAAATGACTTGCCTCCCATGACGATGACAGGTAAGGATGTGAATACAAGGTTGTACAGTAGAATGAATGTATATTGGTACAGATATGTTGCATCGAAGCTAGAATAAAGCCCTCATTAGTAAAACAAATCCACCCAAAGAGAATACAACGCACTTGTTGAACGGGAGGAACCAAAACATGACAAAAGTCCAGATAACGTTCTTGTAGAAAAAGTTGCTATGCATGTCCGCAACACGCTGATACGACCAACGCCCATGCACCAGGAGGAGCTTTGTTAAGAATCGGAATTGACCAAACGCGTAATCCGCAGACATGGCTGCTTGTGAACCTTCTAGACCGAAAAGTCCACAACCGATATTCGCCTCCTGGATCATGGCGACGTCGTTGGCTCCATCCCCGATAGACAATGTCATAGGCATTGCGTCCTTCCTTGACCTACACATACGAATCGAGTTAATTAACCACAAGTTGTAATATATAAACAACTTACCAGCTTAACCGTCAACGCTTTCTGTGCCGGTGACACTCGACAACAGACAACAGTCTCGCACTGTGTACCGAGATTGAGGAAAAGAGGCTTGAGCTCGGGTGTAAGGGCATGTCGAAGAGTGTCTCCGATCAATGACCACAGCAAAGGAAGCTCGAGCACCAGGCATGAATCCGCGCTTACGAGGATCCCATGAAGGAGGACCAAGAACCGAAGCGATCTTGTTCAACCCCGCCTCGATCTGCGCTCGCGCCTTCTCAGCAGTCTCCGCAGAGAGAATCATCACATCCATCTCCTGCTTGAGCAGATTACAGCTGTACCCAATCTCGATGGCTGTTTGCAACTTGTCACCTGTATCGAAAGCGTCAGTAGCTATTCAACACGAAAGACATCACAACGCTTACCAGTCAAAATCCACAACTTGATTCCAGCCCGATGCAGCGTCTCGATAGCCTCCGGAACCCCTCCTGCAACTTGTCTTCCAACGCCGTAGCACCCAGAATCTGAAGCGAATGCTCAATAAGCTCATTCGCCTTGTCAATCTCCTCATCCCGATTCTCAATCGCATTCGTCGCAGCATCATACGTCCGCGACCAATTCAGATACTCCTCCTCCTCCAACGGCCTATACGCAATACAACAGCGTCCTCAACCCCCATTCGCAAACGCCTCCATATCCTTGCTCGTCTGCTCCTTCAAATATGGATCATGATCTTTCGCCAGCCTCTCGTAAATCACACTATCCGCCCCTTTCGTGTACAGCACCAGCTTCCCGTCTGGATTGCGCACGACCACACTCATCCTCTTCCTCGTACTGTTGAATTCGAGCATCTTGAGTATCGTATACCGTTCCTTCTGACCCATCACCTCGATATCCATACCGTCCTTTCCCTTGTTGATGAACGGGAACCCAACATCCCTAGCAGCAGCCACTAGGCCGCCTCATCGGGAGACTCCGCCTTGTATTCCAGACGATACGGATCCCTATCCGGCTCTGGCTTATCCGCCAACACCGAATGACATACCGCCAGCGCGCGGAAAAACGCCACGAGATGCCCCTCTGCGCACTCTGCCTATCCGTCAAATCCTGCGCCAACTTGGCGACACCAACGTCAGCTTTTCTGGCTGCAAATACCGATTTTTAAACGACCTCTCCATGGCGTTGAGCATCTGCTGTTTGAGACTTGAGAGCTTCTCATTAAGCTCCTCGGAATTGAGCATGTCAGTGTTACCATCTCGAGTGGCGGCTCCGCGCTGAGCTTCGGTTACACCTTCACCGTAAATGACACCGTGGACGGAACATTTTTGGAATTCCATGACGTTTCTGGGTGAGGGTACCGGTCTTGTCGGAGAAGATGTATTCGATTTGGCCGAGGTCGTCTGAGATGTTCCAGGTTTTGGGGACGCAGGGGTGTCGTAGGGTTGGTAGTACATGTCGATGTCCTGGGAGATGAAGTAGGCTTGGATGGTTTCACGAATTCGATGGAGATGTATAGGGAGATGGGGACGATGTTTTGGAATGCGATGAGGCAGGACCTATATAACGATGAGTGAAATGGAGTTGGTGAAGAAGAAGGAACATACACAAATGTGACGAGCGCATTGAGGACATGAGAGTCTGCCGCGTCGACGTCAATCTCGAAAACTCGGCACTAGTCCCCGTCTTGGCATCCCATAGACCATTGAAGATGGCTCCAATCGTACACATGATTACTAGGATAAGGAAATTGATGATGCACATTGAAGTTGGTTTCCCTCTCGATTTTGCTACGCTTCGTTGGCGTGTCACCTCCATTGAGCATAATCTTCGTGTCAGCGCCCGTGAAAACGACCAAGCCGACGATCCAAGCCGCATTCCGGATAGCACAACCGCGAAGGAGCAGTTCGTTTATCGACACGGATTCCTGTTTCCGTTCCCCTGCGGCGGGATCCTTGCAACGAAGAACACCATGGTAGAGATACAAGCTCTGGTGTGGTGGTTCAGAGTCTAGATAGAATGAACATCGCTTGATATCCTCCTCGGAAGTGATACCCATGGTAGCCTTTACAGACGACCGTGGTTTAAGATTCGTCTCTCCGTCCAAGTTTTTGGTCTCGAGATAACATGCCATCCGGATCCGAAGTCGCCAACACAGCATCTGCAGGAACCTGTTCGTTGTCCCTGAGCAGGACGATATCCCCAGCCTCCAGCTTCTTCCATAGAGTCCGTTCCCATGTGGCCGAGCCTGAAATGTGCTTCCTGTAGCACTACACACTAGTCGAATGCGAATGCTGGCTCTGAACATAGTTGGACATGGATCCCATGCCACTTTGTTGAAGTTTCGGAGAATGAAGGAGTCGAAGCGTCCCCAGGTGGATAACTGTGCGAGTCGACGCTCATGATATCGTCAAGCCGTTTGCCTCCGGCACCATGATTAGAAAGGTCGAAGCTGCTAGCCGAATAGTCGGTAAGCTGATTCTGGACGTGTTAGTTCGATTGAGTGTTGTTCGCATCACGGCACCGGCTTCGCTGGCTTCCCGCTCGCGCAGCTTCCGCACACCTTTGGTGAGTTGGCCTGGAGCTGGTACACCCAAGAGTTTATCAAGCCATGAGCGAGGATCCTTGGCAAGATTGACGTTGTGCCAAGAACCGCCTATGCGGGTGACGGCAGAGGTGTTGACTTGTTCGTCGAGGGTAGAACGACGATAGTCTTCGATAGCGTCTTTGAGAGCTGTAACGAAGATAATGAAGGCTAGGGGAAGGACGGATATGGCGCCGGAGGCTGCACCGAATACAGGAAACACTGTACAGAATGTATAAGAGCAGTAACAAAATCCATATTTCCAGACGCACGTTGTACAACAGCAAGGACCAGGAATAATATGTTAGCAGCACTGCGGAGATATTTTTAGTTCAAAGTAGGGAGATAAAGCTGAGAGACGCACCGACGAAACTGTTCAAAGAGATTCTTGGGTATGAAGGTGACAATTGTATATTCTTTAAAAGGAGCGTTAGCGCAAGACGCTTGCAGCAAGAATAAACGCAACTCACTGGTTGTCCGGACTTTATTCCGCTCATACATGACAATAGGCTCCCCATTCTGGTCTAGCTCAGAATGAGAGAGTGGGTGATTGACATAGACATTCCTCCGGACTCCAGGGATTTCAGTCGAAGGAGTATTATTATTACTTGTTGTATCTGAGGACCGAGCCCGTTTCTTCTCGGAATTACTTCTGCCAAACAAACCTCTACGCCGTCTAGATTTCCTTCTCTCCGTTTTGGCCTCCGTTCGCATAGATACTTCGAGGGCAGAGGCAGCAGTTCTGACGGTTCTGAGGCGAAGTTCTGGATCGATACCATCGTCTTCTTCGTCATCGCTGTCTGAATGCCTCGAGGTCACAGAACGTTTTAGGAAAGACATAATTTAGCAGAGGGTATCCGGAGCGGTCAGACCGAGAACCAGCACGGTGAAGAAAAAGGTAAAAGAGTGAAATAGCTGGATTCTGGGCGGTGGTAGTAGCTCAAGATGTATGGCTTATGTCATTCAAATCAGCATCAGCGGCAAACGATTTTAGCTCCTAACTACCATCTCCATTTCATTGGCTCGTTCAATCTTTCGGCTTATATAGTGAAGCCGGGTAAAGCTTCAGTTTATTTAGCATGAAATCGTAGCTTTTGACCTTCAAGCTCAAAGCCAGGAGCCGCAGCTTGCGCAGCGCGCAACGTCCTACTGGGTGGCAACTGTCCCGAATCCCAATTATGTCCTGATACAGTAAAGATCATCTTATTGGAAGCCTCCGAGTCGGGCTATGATATTGATAGACCAATCATGATACATGATTCATCCCTCATCGCGTCCAGCCTCAGCTTCAGCTTCCATCCCGGGACCGGTTTTATTCTAATGCCAGTACTAGTGCGTGAGTATAGTATTTCCGCTGGTCCGTACAGCCGTATAGTTTGCTCTTATCGACCAGGTTCATTCGTCTAGGCCGAATATCATGAGTATCATTTCCTTGCCTTTGACACGCGGCGTGTTCCCCCTCGAATCATCAACCTTCAACGCTCGCGCTGTTGATTGAGACTCTTTGACTCAATGACAATGACAGTGACGAAGCCGGTTGGCTTGCTTAGTAGCCAAGCATGAGGTCAGTTTATTAGCACTCTTGGGCGCTCTTGGGCTCTTGGCCATGCATGCCATGCCGTCGCCGAGCAATTGACAATGTTAAATGACTGCGCGCGCTGAGTGCTTCAACGTCAGACGACCCCTATGTATTTCTATGCTTGTCGTGATTGCGAGATCCCGAACATCCCTCCAGCTTCGGCGCAGATTCATTCATTCATTCATTCCTATTCAAGCTTCCCTAGTTCTGATAATTAAACAGCACGCGCATGGCATTGGCAGTTCCAGTCCGATTCCATGTCCCATGTCAGTATCGCGCTCATGGTCACGGTTACATGGATCCGAGGCTCAAGCATACACCAGCCAGATCCAAATTCGTTGACCGATGACTCGGATATACGGTTCGGTTCGGGGAAGGAGGAATGGAGGAATCAATGAAGGATTCGGAAGAATCGCAATACTCGAAGGTTTCCCCATCCCCTAGCTCCCCTTCCCACCCACGATTGAGACTGACCGTTTGAACATCCGCATTACCGGAATTCACTGTGGAGCCCGAAGATTTTACATGGCCACGCAAAAATCCATTGGAAACTGGAGTACTCGGATTCGGAGATTCGTAGGCCTCTGCCCGTAGGCGTCGTCGCAGTCTCGACGAATCAGTATTCGCTCTCACAGCTTTCATACTTGGATTGCAGTTGTCGTTTCCAGTAAGTTCCTCCCGAGATTAGTACTATGGGCGCTATCTGAATCGCCGGCCTAGATCGCATATTATCCGCTTATCGTGAATTAATAAGACATTTCTGATTGGTTCAGGAATACATTAGGTATCAGGTGATCAGAGTCCAGCTCGGTATATAAGAAGGGCTGCTTTATTGATTTTGCCCATCACGCTGATGGCAACGCCTCCAAGCATGTTCTTCGATGCTCATGATTTTTACATGGACCTTGCGAGTTTTCAAAATGTACAAAACGTTCATAATCGTTGTAAGCATGTTCTTAATCATTTGCCCACATTAAACCTAAAGAAACATTGGAATCAAGATGGCCCTGAAAGGATGCGTAAGTAGATACCCACATATTCTTCCTTGGATATGCTGATATTGATGTTTATAATTAGCTGTGGATGAGCAAGAGCTGGTGGAGATTATCAAATGGATGAGTCCTGTCAATGTATCTCAAAGCCTTGATTTTTTCCTGGGCAAGAGGACACTTAAAACAGGTAGATGGTTCC
Organism: Gymnopus androsaceus JB14; assembly: GCA_009733575.1. Lineage (NCBI taxonomy): Eukaryota > Fungi > Basidiomycota > Agaricomycetes > Agaricales > Omphalotaceae > Gymnopus > Gymnopus androsaceus. The sequence goes on from ML769570.1 coordinate 55,589, forward strand.
TGGAGGGAGACAAATTCAACGAATGGAAAAATGGACCTAATTCATTGCTTTGGCTGCAAGGAAATGGTGAGCTTGCTACTTAATAAGGAAGACTATACTCATCTTCATAATATCCCTAGTTGGTGCTGGAAAAAGTGTTCTTGTGTATGAGCTCATTCAGTTTTGTCTTTTTCTGCTCAATGATCCATCTACTTCTACAGATCTGCAATTATTGATCACATCCAGAAAATGGATGGCTCTGATAACCATCTTATTGCTTTTTACCATTTCAATTTCAGACAGGCTTCTGGGCAAAGTTTTAAGAGTCTCATAGCCTCTCTTTTGCATTGTCTTCTTGCAAGTCACAGAAGACAAGAGATCTTACCAAGTATTAAGAAATTATACAACAAGCATAAACTATTGAAGAGCAGTCCTCCTGATAATGAATGGACTGCAGTATTCAAGGAGGCTATTTCAACTCTCACCAACACACCTTTATTTGTGGTTGTTGATGCCTTGGATGAAATGGATATTAAGGCATTCGGCCCTTTCTATCATCTTTTGCAGCAACTCCATGCAATGTCTCAGGGGAATGTGCATGTGCTTATTGCCAGCCGTCCTGAAATTCCATATGAGGGTGGCTTGAAGGAGCTCTGTCTTCAGAGTATTGGCATTGTCACCATGGATAAAGTGGAAATTAATGCAGATGTGGGGATATTCTTGGAATATACAATGCAGAATCATCAAGAATTCAAAGGGCGCAAAGATGCTCAAAAGAGTGAGATTCAGGAGTACTTAACGGCCCATGCCAATGGAATGTAAGTTCTATGTAGATTTTTTTCTAAATATGTCCTTTAATTGTTTTAATAGGTTCCGCTGGGTTGATTGTCAACTGTCTGTAGTTCAGAGATACAAAATACCCAAACAAGTTCGGGCAGCCTTAGCTGAACTGCCTGCCACTTTAGATGAAACATATCTTTGTGCTCTTGAAAGGGTGGAACATTTTAGTATAGAAGATACCAAACACATCTTGAAGTGGCTGTGCTTTTCAAAGGAGCCTCTGACATTGAAAGCACTTGCAGAGGTGGTTGCATTTGAAGAAGTTGATGGGAAGTTTGAATTTTTAGAGGAAAATCGACCTGATACTCCTAGTCAAATTCTATCCCAAGTAGCCACTCTGGTTTATATGAGCTCCGAAAACATATTGGAATTGGCACATGTGTCTGTAAGGGATTTTCTGATATCTGAACATTTGAAAACCCATGCAGACCCCTTACTGAGGCAGTTTCACATCAGCAAAGATCTGGCTCATGGTTTCATAGCACAATGTTGCATGGGATATTTGCATCAGTTTCAGAATGAGCAGGTGAATATTCCTGAAACAAAAGAAGCCTATCCATTGGCTGAATATGCTGCAAGGAGCTGGTTCAAACACACAAATGAAATTCCAGAGAATGGTAAAATCTGGGACATTGCCTATCAATTCCTTACTTTGGGAAAATATGTATACCTGAATCTGCTTGAATTGGCAGACTTTGAAAAGGATGAGGAGAATATTTGGACAAGACCAAAGCTACTATACTATGCTTCCAAATGTGGTTTGAAAAGTGTTGTGATAAAGCTAATAAGACAAGGAAAGAAGATTGATGTAAAAGGGGGAAGATGGGGATCTGCCTTAGTTGCAGCACTATCGAATGGTCACTTCAGTATTGCAAATTTCCTCTTGGAAGAGGGCATTGATGTGAATATTAGTGGGTTTAAGAATCTTACTGCTCTTTGCTTGGCTGCCTGGTTTGGTAATGTAGAAACCACATCATTGTTGATCAAGAGCAAGGCAAGTATGAATGTGCAAGATGAGGATGGATTCACTGCAGTGGGATTGGCTGCAGAAAATGGGCATATGGAAGTAGTTGAGCTCCTGGTCGAGTCAGGGGCAGATATTCATCTTGCAAGCCAGAAGAAACAAACTCCCTTGATCAGTGCAGCAGAAAATGGTCAATCAGAAATTGTCTCTTTGCTCTTACGGAAAGGGGCCCATATTGATGCACAGGATGAAAATAATGACAGTGCTCTGCACTGGGCATCTCGGAAAGGACACACACAAGTAGCTAAGCTCTTGATTGATTCAGGAGCAGATATTCATCTTCAAGGCCCTGGGAAACAAACTCCCTTGATCATTGCAGCAGCAAAGGGTCAAATGGAAATTGTCTCTCTGCTCTTAGAAAAAGGAGGCCATATTAATGTTCAGGATGAAAATAATGATAGTGCTCTGCACTGGGCATCTCGGAAAGGACACATACAAGTGGTCAAGATCCTGGTTGATTCTGGTGTAAATATCCATGTGGAAGGCTCTGTGAAACAAACTCCCTTGATCAGTGCAGCAGCAAATGATCAATTGGAAGTTGTCTTTCTGCTCTTAGAAAAAGGGGCCCATATTGATGCACGGGATGAAAATAATGACAGTGCTCTGCACTGGGCATCTGGGAAAGGACAGACACAAGTAGCTAAGCTCTTGATTGATTTGGGAGCAGATATTCATCTCAAAGGCCCTGGGAAACAAACTCCCTTGATCATTGCAGCAGCAAATGGTCAAATGGAGATAGTCTCTCTGCTCTTAGAAAAAGGGGCCCATATTAATGCACAAGATGAAGCTATGGCTAGTGCTCTGCACTGGGCATCTGAGAAAGGACACACACAAGTAGCTAAGCTCTTGATTGATTCTGGTGCAAATATCCATCTGGAAGCCCCTTTGAAAAAAACTCCCTTGATCATTGCAGCAGTGAATGGTCAATTGAAAACTGTCACTCTGCTCTTAGAAAAAGGGGCCCATATTGATGTACAAGATGAGGGGAATGAAAGTGCTCTGCACTGGGCATTTTGGAAAGGACACACACAAGTAGCTAAGTTCTTGATTGATTCAGGAGCAGATATTCACCTGGAAGGCTATATGAAACAGACTCCCTTGATCACTGCAGCAGTGAATGGTCAATTGGAAATTGTCTCTCTGCTCTTAGATAAAGGAGCCCACATTGATGCACAGGATAAAAATAAAGATACTGCCCTGCACTGTGCATCCTACGATGGACACATACAAGTAGCTAAGCTCTTGGTTGCTTCTGGTGCAAATATCCATCTTGAAGGCTTCAAAAAACGAACTCCCTTGATCACTGCAGCAGCAAATGGTCAATTGGAAATTGTCTCTCTGCTCTTAGAAAAAGGAGCCCGCATTGATGCACAGGATGAAAATAATGACAGTGCTCTGCACTTGGCATCCTACAGTGGACACATACAAGTAGCTAAGCTCTTGATTGATTCTGGTGCAAATATCCATCTGGAAGGCCCTGGGAAACAAACTCCCTTGATCATTGCAGCAGCATATGGTCAAATGGAGATAGTCTCTCTGCTCTTAGAAAAAGGGGCCCATATTATTGCACAAGATGAAGCTATGGCTAGTGCTCTGCACTGGGCATCTTGGAAAGGACACACACAAGTAGCTAAGCTCTTGATTGATTCTGGTGCAAATATCCATCTGGAAGGCCCTTTGAAAAAAACTCCCTTGATCATTGCAGCAGTAAATGGTCAATTGAAAATTGTCACTCTGCTCTTAGATAAAGGAGCCCATATTGATGCACAGGATGAAAATAATGACAGTGCTCTGCACTTGGCATCTGAGAATGGACACACACAAGTAGCTAAGCTCTTGATTGATTTTTGGTGCAAATATCCATCGTGAAGGCCGTGTGAAACAAACTCCCTTGATCAGTGCAGCAGCAAATGATCAATTGGAAGTTGTCTCTCTGCTCTTAGAAAAAGGGGCCCATATTGATGCACGGGATGAAAATAATGACAGTGCTCTGCACTTGGCATCTGAGAACGGACACACACAAGTAGCTAAGCTCTTGATTGATTCTGGTGCAAATATCCATCTGGAAGGCTCTGTGAAAAAAACTCCCTTGATCAGTGCAGCAGTAAATGATCAATTGGAAGTTGTCTCTCTGCTCTTAGAAAAAGGGGCCCATATGGATGCACAGGATGAAAATAATGATAGTGCTCTGCACTGTGCATCTTGGAAAGGACACATACAAGTAGCTAAGCTCTTGATTGATTCTGGTGCAAATATCCATCTTGTAGGCTTTGGGAAACAAACTCCCTTGATCAGTGCAGCAGAAGAAGGCCAGTTGGAAATTGTCTCTCTGCTTTTAGATCAAGGAGCCCATATTGACGTTCAGGATGAAGATAATGCTACTGCTCTGCACTTTGCATCTCAGAATGGGCATGTACAAGTTGCTAAGCTCTTGGTTGATTCTGGTGCAGATATTCACCTGGGAAACACACCCCCTTAATCACTGCATCAAGTAAATGTTCAATTATAAGCCTGGTGAGTTCCTATATAATGAATACCTCCTCTGTACTGAATCCTGACTATTCTAGTTAAACTTAAGAAGTGTACTGATACTTCAATAGCCATTTCTGACCAGATCAAACTCTTCCTTTCAATAGCCCATTTGGTACTACTAAAATATATAGTTTCTGTTGAAGTAAATGTAGTGTTGAAGTTGTATTGAAGCAAGAAAACTTAGCACTCGATTTACTTATCCTGAAAAATGTATTTAATTTTGCTGTTATTGAAAGAATGTCTGACCCATCAGTTTTCAAACTAAATGACAAGCAAAATGAAATCATATATTTTAACCATGTTTCAACTTTCAGTTGTATGAATAAAAGGGATAATTCTATTCGACAACCCCGTTGAAGGGGTTGTCAGGATCTAACAACCCTCAAAACTCCGGCGGAGCGGTGACTGTTACATCGGTGCTCAACTGGGTCACATCCATTTGCTGCATACCCATTGTGCCATACCGTACGTTGCACCATAGAAATGTGCGCGCCACCGTTGAGTGGACTGCATTGTAGTCATTAGGTCAGAACTCTACACTACCTGAATGCTTGTTGCTGTACATGGAACCACCGTGACTACCTACTGAACTTGTAGACTGCATCCTCGACAATCTCTATTCTGATACTCCTACTCTTCCCAACTGCATCCTTGTTGGAAGGGCTTGGGCTCACTCTTCGCAGCGTGCCATCTTCCGACAAATTGTTCTCAAACCGCCGCCTTGTAAATTCGGGAGTTTGAGGAAGGGCGCAGGGACAAGCTAGATACTGCTATAGCCGATTTCACTCATCGCCTCTCCAATGTGATCAGTCTATCGTACTGTTTTGTCTACTGGGCCACCCTTTCACCTCTGCTTTGCATTGTGGAAGGAAGAAGAAGAAGAAGCGCCAGGTGCCACTCAGCGTGGTAGATCATGGTTACCCCAAGTTCCCATCCACGGACATTGACCGGCGTGACCGGCGATCACGAGATATCAAAGGGTTGTTCGAGGGGTTGTTAAAAGTCAATGGGGTTGTTCAGTAGAATAATCCGAATAAAAGCTTCAAAAAGTCATCTCGCAGATTTTCGTAAGATACGCGCAGAACAGTTTCGTCTAGCGTCACGTGCAGTCTCTCAACTTATGAAGCCATGTCAGAGATTTATTTTTGCCCTTATAAGGCGCCTGTCATTATAACGGCATTGTCACGGCATCCTAACGGCAAGATAAGCCAATTATATTACTATGATAAGATATTTGCTAGTTGTTTTCGTTCCGAATCGTTCGTTCATCGTGCAGCGCACTCTACGGCCAACGTCCGCTCTGCAGCGATGGCCAAAAGCTATGTCAATCCTTCTGGAACTATTACCAAAGCATGTCAGTATTGTCGCGGCAGTCAAAAGCCGCGTGGTTTAATATCTCATGAACGCACATGCAAAAAGCGACATGGTAAAGATTTAGATACAACCTTGGCATACAGGTCCAAAAAGTTACAAGACAAAGTTGAAAGTAAGATGATCCTATCCAGCTTAATAATGCCAGCTTAACTTTCGGGAACTGACAGAGATCGGAATCATTCCATCGAAACCTCAATTCCATCTTCATTCAACTTCTCCTGACTTCGGAAATGCACAGATATGGCCAGATAATGATGGGGAAATCTCTATTGGAGGTGCGGACAGTCATTTTTAATGCATTTCTACTAGTAACTTACATTCAGAGCTATTAGATGATTATCAAGATGATTTAGCACACTCTCATGACTTGAGAGACAATGATATTAAAACAGAATATCATCCCAATAGTGGAAAGGAGGCTACCATTCAACACTTTGATGACTACTGTACCATTTCGATCGAGAGTTCATTGATTCTGAAATTTTTGACCAAAAAAAATACAAAAGAAATCTGAAAAATCAAGAAAAAATTAAAACCGCATTTGGATTTTTTCGGGGATGACGCATGACTGAACTCTCGATCGAAATGTTACAGTATGCAGCTGATGAAGCACCGCATGCATGACTACCACCTGAAACTAATCCATGGCTCCCTTTCCAGACTTAGACTGATTTTGAAGTTGCAGCACTGGCACTTGAATGTTTAATGAATAAACAGCAAACAAACACACTCATTCAACTCATTTGTCATGTTCAACAAGGCTTTGACCAATGTACTCTGAAGAACTATGATGAGCTACAGGAGATGTGGGATTCAGCAGCTGAAAAGTCTACAAAGGTTTGCTTGCAATTTCTTAATTCTTGTTAGATAAGTTAACAACTAGATCCTAGTTTGTGCAAGAAGAAATCAAAGTTCCATATCGTGAACAAATTGAATCATTTGATCTCTTCTACCGTCCTCTTTGGGACTGGGTCCGGGAATTGCTGTTAGATCCAAATGTGGTATCAAAGATGGAGTGGCATGCTCAACGTCAATTCCGCTTTGATGAAGCAAATGGTAAATGGAAGCGGTTTATCAGTGAACCATGGACTGCAAATCGATGGTGGAAAATACAGGTAAGTTCAACTTGTTACCTTGATGTATATTATTAACAACATGCAGGATACCCTTCCAGCTAATGCAGTGCCACTCTGCATTATCTTTTATGCAGATAAAAGTAAACTTTCATCATTTGGGACAGCAAAGGGCTATCCTGTGATTGCCTGCTTGGCAAATCTTCCTATCGATATCCGGAATGGTGTTGGTGCAGGTGGTGGATGTGTTGTTGGCTGGTACCCTATTGTGAGCTGATCACTAATCTCACTGCTTCCTGTTATCTGAAAACCTCATTTTTCAGGTTCCAGAAGACTCAGAATGCAGTGGGAAAACAGACTTTGTTGACTTCAAATGCATTGTTTGGCATGAGTCTGCATCAAAGATCTTGGACTCATTGGTTGAATATTCTCAGACAGGCTATCATATGAGTTGCAGTGATCATGTTAAGCGCCTGTTGTACCCTTTAATCTTCTTCAAAACTGCAGATTTTGAAGAACAGTGGGTGTATCAGTGTTCCAGTGTTTCTCTCCCTTACACTAATTTCAGATGTGTTATGTGTCTTACTCGAGGACTTGGAGGTTTGTGCCCATGCACCCGTTGTTTGATACCAAAAGCCAACTTGGCAAAGTATACAATTGCTGAGCTACGGACACCTCAACTTGCCATTGAGATATTGGCTCGGGCCAATGCTGATTCAACCAGTGCTGAGAAAGAAGAAATCCTCAAAGAACATAGTTTGTGTCCAGTATTTGTATGCACCTCTGCATTGAAATGGGTACTTCTGCTGATGTGCAATCTGTAGAATGCATTTCTTAAACTTGCAAATGGTGATCCCTACTAGTCAGTCACATTTGATGATCTTCATTTTCAAGATGGTGGACTATGGGGAGATCATCTATTTGTTCAAGGAAAAGCATGAATTCTCAATCTTCCAAACCACCGTGCATTATCTACTAAAGTTGATCAACGGTATTCTTGCAATTATTTCAGTCTACATACATTATAACTAATCTACATTCAGGTTCAAGGATTTCTCAAGATGGCGCAATATTCACCACTTTGCTGATGGTGTTTTTAAACTGTCATTTAATGATGGTTCAAAGCATCATGATATCTCAAAGGTAAATGGTTCCATTTCAATGAATTATGAAGCTCATCAGATATTATCAGACTTTCCTTTATAATGCTCATGATACCCTTCGAGAAGAAAACGATAAAGCAGGATATCAGTTACTAAAAGTCTTCCGTGTGTACATCAACATACTTATGTATTCTGGTCTCGAAATTCAGTCAAGTGATACAATGTCAGCTGGACGAATAGCTGTCAAGCAAATATTTGAAGCCCTCGAGGTATCTTTTTTCTCATCCTTTTATATATTTACTTATATCCACCTATTTACTTGCCAGAAATATGATTCACTGGATGATGATTTCAACAAGTCCTGGGCCTTCATCAAACTGCATTACCACCTGGATCTTTTTGATGACATACAGGACAAGGGTATTCTACATGGATTAAGTACAAGACCAAATGAAAAACTTCATGGGCCCCTCCGTAAAATTTATCTGAACCATACAAACTTCAAAGATACAGGAAGCCAGGTATGATATTGTCATTTAGCAATCTCTCTGTAAATTCTAACTCGTTCACAGATTACATGCATTGAGCACCAATGTGTTGTATCAGGCTTGATTCGTGGTGGGATAGAACTTCTTGATGAGCTTTTGAAGCCGCCAGTTGCTGAAGAAATACCTTTGGACATTGAAAACCCAACCAACAATCTACATTTTTCAATTGGGTCCAAACTTCAAGCAATAACATTCGCCAAATTGGAGGAGTCAGGCATGCTTTTTGCCTGGTTTCATATTCTTCTCTCCAAATTTATCTCTGAACTACTGCTGGCATCCAGTATTCCTCTTCCAGGTGGCCAGTACATCAAGTATACAGTCAATGATATGGTGAGTATCTGCTTTTGCATATCTGCAGACTATTCAATAAACCTCTTGAATCCTAGATCACGCCATACCAATACCTGAAGATTAACTATCATTCGCTGGACACTTGGCGAATTGAAGTGGACTATCTATGCTGCAATCCTTGCTTCAATGATTTCATTTTGTTCGATTCTATGAGTGGCCCCGTTTTTGCTCAGCTACACTACGTCTTCACAACAATTGTTGGTGGAAAAATGTACCCCATTGCATTTATTCAGCCTTACAAAACTTTTCCAATTAACCAACAAAGTCGCACTGACAAAGACCTCGGCCTTCTTTGACTCCGTAAAGAGACAAAAACTGAATTTATTTCAGTTCATTCTATCATCCGTGGAGCAGTCATCGTTCCAACAGATTTGTCTGACAAGGCCATTGTTCGGGATGCTTTGGATGAAGACATGTTTCTCCGAGTCCTCAAGCATTTCCCTGGCTATACTACTGGCTTTTACAACACTGAATTATTGGTGCATTTCAGTGCTGATTCCTGAATAGTAGTCTGATATATCTTTTAAGGTGTAATACATATATCAATAAAGATTTCACTTTGTTTCTGATATATCTGTCAATCTGTAGACAGCGCGCGCAACATCTTTACAGCTTGCGTGCACTCGGACTCTGGCATGTGTGCCATTCTGTGATGTGTAACTTGTTTATAGCTTGCTTTTAACCTTCACCGTCATCAAACTCCCATGGATTCCGTGCATACTTACCACTCTTTAGCTTCATCTTTCTGACAAGCTCAAATTCAACCTCTAGCTCCACCGGTCCCAGAGGTTCTTCTTTTCCATTACCTCCCAATGCTATTGCTGGCACATTCAAAAGCACGATATCATTGGTACCGATTTGAAGTGCCAAATCCCCCCTAAACTGCTTTTTTCACTGTCTACCTACTACCGTTATGCTAACTTCAGCTAGAGGACAGCCTTATCTCAACGTTCATTCTCATTACGGAAACATGAGCATGACTACCCTACAGTTGTCTTCCCATACGCCATGACGGCACCCGGAAGTGCAGGTATAGGGTAGGAAGATTATTGTCTGGCATCGCTCGGATGCCCGCATAGCCCTCATCTCCACTTCTTCATGCCTAGTTTTGCTCCATTAACTGCTAGCGGTGGCCAGCAATATCACGCCGTCATTGTTCCATACTCCTCATTACCTTCAATCCCAAGACCAAGTGGAGTTTAAACTTTCTCGCAAGAAAAATTGTCAGGTTGTTCATTGTTCCACTTGTTTGCTGTCAACTCAGTGCTCAAATCCTTCCTCTATCCTCCATTAATTTCTCAGGTGAGGCTTGCCACTACCTTGTCCACGCAATTATCAGTATAATCTGTTTTGCCTGTTTCTCATAGCGCAAACATCTGTCACGTCTTTGTGTACCCTTGCTAATTTATTTTTGTGCTAACGCTTTGCTGCTTTCACAGAATGCGTGAAATCGTCCACTTGCAGACCGGTCAAGTAAGCATTCTCTTGCTACATAACCTTTTGCTAGTGCGGTAACCAAATTGGAGCAAAATTTTGGGAGGTGACTCGCAGTTTTTCCTGACGCTAAAGTTGTACTGAAAAAGCTTTCTAGGTCGTGTCAGATGAGCATGGCATCGAGCCCAATGGTCTTTACAAGGGAAACAACGACCTTCAGCTAGAAAGGATCTCAGTCTACTACACTGAGACGGGTGCCAACAAGTACGTGCCTCGTGCCATCCTCGTTGATCTCAAGCCTGGAACCATGGTCTCTGTCCGCTTTGGTCCTCTGGGTGGTCTTTTCCATCCCAAAAACTTTGTATTTGGACAGTCTGGTGCTGGTAACAATTGGGCCAAAGGACGTGCATATATATCTTTTCCGAACTTCCCTTATTGACGTGTTTTTTACTTTGTTTAGATTACACGGAAGGTGCAGAGCTCATAGACTCGGTGCTGGACATTGTTTGCAAGGAGGCCGAGGCTACTGATTGCCTCCAAGGTAGGCCATCTTCCATCTGTCAAACCAACTGAGCTCATCAATTTCATTAGGCTTCCAGATCACCCATTCACTTGGTGGTGGTACTGGTGCCGGTATGGGTATGCTGCTGATCTCCAAGATTTGTGAGGAATACCCCAATCGTATGATGTGCATGTACTTGGTTGTTCCCAGTCCAAAAGTCTCCGACACTGTTGTTGAGTTATGAAAATTTCTTCTCTTCAAAAGGATGATTCTTACGATCTGTTGTTTTTAGCCTACAATGCCACACTTTCAGTCCACCAGCTTGTTGAAAACTCCGACGAAACTTTCTGTGTCAATAATGAAGCCCTTTATGACAATTGCTTCAGGACTCTCAAGCTTTTGACACCGACATACAGTGACCTCAACCACATTGTGTCTCTTGTCATGTCCGGTATTACAACCTGCTTGCGTTTCCCTGGTCAGCTTAACTCTGACTAAGAAAATTGGCCATGAACATGGGTGAGTGGTGATTTCAACCTCTGGCGTTGCTCAACCTCACGGTCCCCAATAGTTCCCTTCCCTCGTCTCCACTTCTTCATGACCAGTTTTGCTCCATTAACTGCTCACGGTAGCCACCAATACCGTGCTGTCACCATTCCCGAGCTCACCTCACAGATGTTCGATGCCAAGAACATAATGGCTGCCTTTCAGCATCTCTTTGCTGTACACTCATCTCTCATTCATTCAACTTTACTTCAGCCATGGTCCGAATCATTAACATCACTGCCATCCTTGCTGCCTTGTTGTTCACCACCGTCACTTTGGCTGTACCAACTCCTGGGCTTGGATTAAGTTCTGTCCTCGAAGGCTTGCTCGATCAGACCTTTATCTTGGCAACGTCCTTCTCGACATTGAAGGGGAAAACTCCATGGAACGGTGGAAAACCCGGCTCGTGCTACAGTAGCAGTTCAACCCCTACTGGAGTTCCTAACCTGAAGGACTTGGTAAGCGTTTGAAGGCTTTCTCATAGTTGGGTGAATGCATGACTGACTTTTGCTTGTAGAATACTTGCACAACTCTGAAGAAAGCTGGGTCATCCAAGTGCATCCAGTGCCCGTCTGGAACCTCCAGATCTGGCTACACGGAGACATTCAGCAACCTGACCTGTGCGACTCAAGCTTCGTATTACATCACTTATGGACTCGTTGACACTGTCGCTGGTAAGTACATGTACGTTCCAATCATCTTCTATGTGCTGACTGCTGTTCTTACAGATTGTACAACAATGTGTAACAGCGTTAGTGGCTGCACCTTCTTTAACATCTTCTCAGATCCAAGACATGGTTGTTACCTTAATGTATGTCAAATCTTACAGCATCTAGCATTGATTCTGACCAAATTTATAGGTCACCGCTGTGTTCCGTGGAAAGGTGTCCATGAAGGAGGTTGAGGAACAGATGCGGAATGTCCAGAACAAGAACTCAGCTTACTTTGTCAAATGGATCATGGACAATGTCCTCAGCGCGCAGTGTAAGGTTGCTTTGGGGGGTCTTAAGATCACTGTTACTTTCTTGGGTAACCGCAGTTGCCAGCAATACCGTGCCATTACTGTTCCCGAGCTCACCTCACAGATGTTCAATGCCATGAACATGATGACTGCCTCAGATCCAAGACCATACTGTATGTAAAATCTTACAGTGTCTAAAACTGATTCTGACCGATTCTATAGGTTGCCACTGTGTTTTACCACCATTTTCAAGTGTAAGGCCTTCTTGCATTGGTACACTCAAGAGGGTATGGACGAGAGGTATTATTGTGTATTTATTAGCATTGTCTTTTAGCAAAAACTTTCTGAAATTGGTGTGAGTAATAAGCTCTGATTGAATTCAATTGAAAAGTTTGCGAGGCGCGCAAAATGATCTCAACGGGACCTACAACTTCCTCTTTACCGTCACTATGTCAAGCAGCAACGATGATGACAATCTCTCGGACATTTCTGCCAATGATAATTATGTCCCTTTTGTTCTTCCAACTACCAATCCCACAATGAATGACTTTCGCAGGGTAAGAAATCTCCTAAAGTTTCTGCATTTGACTGAATTTTACAATGCTAGGCTCTCTCCACTAGTCAAGAATGCGAAGAAACACTTCTTCGGCACAATGAGAAGCTCCGAAATCAAGTCAGTCTCCTCAAAAATCAACTGAAGGATGCGAAGAGATTGAGTGGCACTGGCGGGCAAAATAGGAAGAGGAACAATCCCCTTCTAAACCATCATAAGATTGTTCTTTGGGGGAAGAAATACGCAGTGGTGATCAGTCCTTGGGTCCGCTCTAGCATGTTTATTGTCTCTCCTGCTCCAGATGCACTCGAGCCTGATTCAGTCAAACACTTTTCTTCCTTTGAAACCTACCAGTGTGGTGCTACATCCGAGCTGCTTGCTTATCTCTCAAGTGAGCCAGAGATGCAGGAACAAGCACAGTCCTATGCACCTTTCCGTGATGCAGTACATTCAAATAGCAGTGGATTTCCATTTACTAAAGTTATCTCTTGCCATAGTTACCTACTCAAGTGAATGGTTCTTGCAGTACCGCACTTCACAACATCCGTGCAAGTGCATCCATTATTTTTGGTAAGCTAGGGCTTCCAGCCGATCTATGGGACCTCAGTTCAGGATCGACACGGAAGGACTCTCTGCTCTTCCGAAACTTGCTCTTTTTTGGAGGAGAAAATCGCCCCAAATCCCTGATTCCTCTCTATTACCCTGACTTGAAGAAGAATGACCATCTTGTCTTTATGGTTGAATATCTACCAACTGTGCGCTATTCGATTTAATGTCTGATTATATTTGACTAGCATTTCCATCAATGCAGCTGTTGAGATTAGTGCTTTTTGGTCGAGAGTCATTGACTGCAACAAAGTTCAAGTTTTCCGAGAGGTTGGTGGGAAGACAATGGGGTGTGAAATCCGTCAATCCCTTGATGATTGCTTTTGCTGCCATTGCAGTAAGTTTATTCAATACAATGAAATACTTGATTAACATTGATATTATATAGGCTAAATATATCATTTCCGACGACGTTAACTTTGTCGAGATAGGACAGGTCTTGAACATACCATATCATCAAGAGTTCTACAAGATTTGAAGATTTTTAAAGAGTGTTGAGAACTCGGATTATTATAAACAGCTGATTTTGTTTTGGAATCATCGCGTTTTCAAGGGCCTGCATGTATCAGTTGCCAAGGACAGCGATGCTGGTGATGAAGATTCCGACGTTGATGATATGACTGCTGCAATGATGACAGTCACGCTTTCAAAAGGTATGTGACCATCGCTTCACTGGTTGAAGTTGACACTGATAATCTTCAACTAACAGAACCTGCTGCATCCAGTTCAACTGATCAGGCTGCTGCTGTCATCGCCGGTTCTACTCAGGCTGTTGCTGTTGCCATCGGTTCTACTCAGGCTTCCTCCAGTCCAGTCACGGCTGCTGCTGCCAACTTGTCGGAAATAGAGCAGGAGGACGTGCCGGCTCTTCTTGCAGGTGTGGCGGCACGCACCAGTGATTCTGAAGCACCACCACGACATGGTAGTCGCGGTCGCAAAGCTCCGTCAGGCCGAGGGAGAAAGAAGGCAACACAAAGTGAAGTTACTCCAGCAGAACCAAGGCCGCCTAGGCGCGCGACTCAGAAGGATAAGTGATATGGACTTACTACTACTAGTCATTGTGCTTGCTTACATTAATATGCTCTCCTAACGAATCAAACTCAGCTCTTACCGTACATAACTACTCCTATTATCTAGAATGGAGATATATACTGATATGAAGTGAAGCAAGCCCAAAGTGAGCGAGCTACTGGACAAGCCCAGAATCTATGTCTGTTATAGAGCTAGGGCTCTCAGGTATATATGGCGGCGTTACTTAGTGGTAAGTATGCTCAATGTGCTAATATAAGCGCTCACGTTACCATAAGGTCTACCGTTCGAACCGGTCAGTAAATCACAAAAAAAATTTCCAATATGACACTAATTTGCTTACATAATCCAACAGACAACTACTGAAACAACTAATGAAGCAAAGTACTCAATAAAACAAGTAAGTAGTAGTATAGTAAAGTAACTACAAATAAGCATATACTAAAGTAACTACAAAAAGCGAAGTACAACTAGTAAAGCAACCACAAAAGCGCGAAGTACCACTAAAGTAACTACAAAAAAGCGAAGTTCGACTAGTAAAGCAACTACCAATAAATAGTACAGTAAAGCAGTAATACAGTTGACCATTAGTAGCCCTTATTATGACAGGCGACTATTAGAAGCCCTTATGACGATCCCAGTATGACAAAGTGAGCCTATATTAGGAATGCGACTGATTCATTACATGTCATTATAACGGCAGTTTCCATTATGGCCATTATAATGACTAATGACGCCTTGTCTGTAATTAATTAAAGTTCCGACACACAACAAGGTCTTTTCTCAAATAAATGCCCTTGTTGTTGTTCCATTGGCAATATACATTGCGCAAAGTCATGTGATACCAGAGGAAACTGTTCTGCGCATATCTTACCTTCCCTTGCACTTGTATGGATGAAGCTGTAACATCGTGCAAGAAAAATAATACTCACATAGCAAAATCCTGATCAGAGTGGGATTTGAACCCACACCACAAATGACTAGAGGTAGATTACGAGAAACCTAAATCTAGTGCCTTAGACCACTCGGCCATAGTGTTTGAATGGGCAATATATATAATGGACCAAATGATGTCAGGATTTAGGGAGGACTGGGCTTTCCTTATTTAGGGAGCTCCGGACGCGCAGCTCCACATCAAATCACGCGGATGCACATGAATACGAATGATTCTTGCCCGGTTGAGTCATTGCCTTCGTTGAACTTTCGAGCTCTCGAGGTACAAGTCGTAACTACAGTACCTCGTCCGCAGCTCGGTCGACGTCGTGGAGAGGAGAAATTACTTGAATAAATATTTTTAGCGCGTGCTCGACAGGAGCCGTCAATGCAATACAGTAAATTGACGGTTGTCTTGGCGATCGAAGGCCAAATAAGGCTTAGCGTGAAAAATTTCCCTTCATCTTCAACCACCACCTCTCCAGTCCAGATTCCGTCCACGAACGAAGAGCCTCGCTCTCCAATCCATTCTTTTTTTCTTGAATACACTCTCTAACGAATCTTGGATCTCCTCAATAATGCGAACAAGTACAACAACAACAACACTCGCAGCGCTTTCGCTGGCTTCACTCGCCGCCGCCAGCTCGCACCACAATAATGCAGCACTGCATAGGCGTACTATGCACAAGCTTCGTGCTCGTGCGTCCGAGGGAATTGCGTATTATGGCTACCAGAATGGAACCACCAACGCCTGCGGAACCGTTTCTCAAGACACGGATATGATTGCTGGCCTCAGTGCCACCTATATCTCTGGCACAAGCACTGCTGATTGTTGGCAACACGTGTGTTGACTTGCGTTTGATTTTGGTTTTGATTTTTTCTTACTCGGCCTTAGTTGACCGTTACCAACACGGACACTGGAGCCTCTATCGACGTCACTGCCACCGATAACTGCAAGGTCTGTGGAGATAGCGACGTCTACTTGTCGACTAGCGCCTTCGAGGCGTTGAATGCCGGAACGTTGAACGGTGGTACCTGTAAGCATTCTTTTTTCCGACCGTCATTTCAGTGATTGACGAGTTTATTATTTCAGTAAACATCACCTGGGCTTGGGCGAGCTCCAGCGGCAGTAGCAGCAGCTCTGTCTCTGTCGCCTCTTCGAGCTCTGTTTCCGTCTCCAGCTCTTCAGCCGACTCCTCTTCTCCTACTTCCGTCAGCGTAGCCGAAGCCATTGCCCCTGCTCCAACCAGTTCTAGTGTCTCTTCCACCGTCGCTTCTACTTCCGCCTCGACCTCTGCTGCCTCTTCGACCTGTGAGTTGATAGCAATACATGTCTCCTGAATCAATGCACTGACTTGTTCTCTTTCAGCGAGTACTGCTTCCGCAGCAGCCACTGGCTCCTCTTCCAACGGCTGGACTCTCTCCCAGTCTCTCACCGGTCAGAACCTGATTAACTACTTTACTGCGTAAGCAACTCTCCGTTTCCCATAACCCGTCCGCCCCATACTCACTTCGTCTTTCCACCGACAGTTCCTCCGGCGCCTCTGACAACAGCGGTGTCGCCAACTACGTCGACAACCTCATCTCTGTCAACTCTGATGGCGACGTTCTCATGTGGGTCGATACCACCGAAAACGTGAACCTCCGAAACTCGATGAAGTTGTCTTCCTCCGAGACCTTCAACGTTGGTACTATGATGATCTTTGATATCGTTCATATGCCTACTGGATGCGGAACGTAAGTACCCTACCTCCCATCTCATCTCTAATACTGATTCCCTGTTCCAGCTGGCCCGCTCTCTGGCTCCTCGGTGGCGGAACCTGGCCCGCCGGAGGTGAAATCGACATCATCGAAGGTGTCAACGAATACGTCCACAACGTCATGTCCATCCACACCTCCGAAGGCTGCTCCATCACTCAGAACAACGTCAACGCCCTCGTCGACTCCACCATTAACGTCGCTTCCGACCTCGACTGCTACGCTTACGCTGACCAAGATCAAACCTGCGCCGCTACCTCTTCCCAGACCAATTCCTATGGCTCTGGATTTAATGCTGGAGGAGGTACCTATGCCATTCAGATCATCGATGCGGGGATTTACATCAACTACTGGGCGGCCGGAAGTGTACCGAGTGATATTACCAGTGGAAGTCCCAACCCGAGCTCGTGGAGTGCTCAGACGTTCTTCTCGGCGACCAACTGTGCGATTGGGACGTACTTTCACCGATCTTGCGCTTATCATTGATACCAACCTTGGTGGAACGTTCACTGAGGGTGTTTGGTCTACGAGCGGAGCAGGTGGCCAACAGACTAGTTGCGCGTCTTCCACTGGATACTCTACTGCTGCGTCATACGTTCAGAACATGGGATCTGCTTTCTCTGAGGCATACTGGGTGAGTCTTCTGTTCTTTTTCTTCTGGTTCAACGCTGACCTTGATCTTTTTTTTTCACAGCAAATCTCGAGTATCAACATCTACTCTCAGTAGATGGATGAAGAACCATTACTTTGATGAACACCCGTGGACGTTTGATTCTGCCCTGACATACCAGTCCCTACATTTTTAATCACCTCCCCATCTTTACAGTACGATTTGATTGTATTCATGTGGAAGCTGCGCTTCCTGCTTCTTTTCTTTCCTAGTTGTTTTCTAGATCTGTCGCTACGTATGATGCTGCTTATGACCGATCTGCATACCACATACCTAGTACCTTTTAAACCTTGATTTCCTTTTACATAGCTGACTTGATCACTCGGAGTCGTATACCTACCGCGTCAATGACATCTAGCGGACGTTGCATATAGAAAGTAGAATCTGTCGCAGAAAAGTTGAAAGGCCCAGTTTGGATGTGATGTTGGCGCGTTATAGGAACGGGCTGACGAAGAATAGTACGATTCTATAGCTTCCAGCGAAAAGGCAAACGCAAGTGATAGCGTGCTGTACGCCATGGAGGAACGAGGATACCACGAGAATGATGTTCAAAATCATGGCAGCGCCTCCCCACATCTCTCCCATCCATACCCTTCTCCAAAAACAATCACTTTCAGATTAATGGAGGAAACTTGAAATGGATGTAAGGGATAGCATGTAGCGCGTTGGCTCGTTATTGATATATTGAGGAGAAACGTTATAGAGTATATCGGTACTTACAGCAACAGTTAGATACAATGAGAAACAATGCAGTGACGGCGTGGTAGCATTGATCACGTCAGTGCTGCCAGATACCACGAGGATGATGTCAGAATCGTAATCATGGCAGTACTGAGACGTTGCTGTTGAATCATCTCTCGCTCTATCCACATCTCTCTCCCCATCCACATCTTTCTCCCCATCCATGCCCTTCTTCGAAAACAGTCAAGGCATTCAGATTAACGGAGGACACTTCATTGCTGCGGGTGGTGACGTAAATATCGAGCAGGATGCCCTGGCTGTCCGAGTCAATCAGCAGCAGTTAGTGCTCCCTCCAGACGAAGCAAGTCACTCATGGGATTGGGGAAGGCCAGTAGACAATATATGGACTGGCACCTCCAATGCAGGAGTATCTGGAGTCCAAAGAAGATTCGAAACACGGGACAGACTCGACACACGCCATATCGTGCGCTTTAGCCTTTGACTTGATTTGTATCTTAAATACTGATTAAACTCCCCTCTTGCAGATAATTCATCTCGGGGACAAATCACCTATCATGCCGCTCCTCATCACAGCGAGCACACCGAGACTATCTATTGATCCCAATTTTCATCCGCAAGATTGGAGTCAACCATATCTCTCAGTTCCCATTCCGAGAATTCAGGGATTCAATAATTTTCCCATTCAGGGAACCGAACGCTTGGGTGGATATCTACCTCCATTGTGGGGACCTCCACAGTTTGAACTGCCAACAACCATAAATGGTGGAACATTTGTGAGCCATAGCATACCAGTGCCAAGGTGAAAAAGGCATGTTGAGCCCTTAAATGAGATCCATCCCCACTAGAACTGAATACTGAGTACAGGAATCAACATACTACATAGTGTGGTAGCATTGGAAGCTCTTCATGACTCGGTGGAGAGCTCTCCCCAACCAAGATGTCATCCCGAAACACGTGAGAAAATGCTCAAAGATCTGCAGAAATGGACACTGGGGACAGACCCAACAAGCAGTAATATTCTTTGGCTGTATGGTCCTGCAGGTGCAGGAAAGTCTGCTATTATGCAAACACTCTCCTGCCAATTGCAGGATGCAGGCAGGCTTGGAGGTTGCTTCTTTTTCAAACGAGGGCATGCTACACGTGGGAATGCAAGAGCACTATTTGCAACCATTGCTTATCAGCTTGCAATTGGTGTTCCCTGGCTGAAAGGTCCAATTTCCCAAATTGTGGAAAACAATCCATCTATTGTTGGCAGATCCATTGAAACTCAGCTCCGGGAGCTGATTTCTGAACCTTGTCGTACCTCTAAACATCGAGACCCTGTTACAATCCTCATTGATGGTCTGGATGAGTGTGAAGGTCATCATGTTCATCTGGAAATACTGCGTGCAATCAGGAACTCTCTTGCAGATCATCTCCCTCTTCGAGTTATCATTGCCAGCAGACCAGAAGCCCATATTCAGGAGATGTTTGAATCACCACTCTACCATGGTTCATTGCCATCTATTCAATGTGGAAAAGTCATTGAATGATGTCCGAAAATATCTCTGCAGTGAATTGCACACGAATTCATCGATGAGCACAGCAGAACCATGGCCAATATTCCACACCCATGGCCTCTAGCCTGATGTCTTGGAATAAACTTGTGTGGAAGTCATCTGGCTATTTCATCTATGCATCCACCATCATAAAGTTCATTGATGACAGAAAATTATCGCCCAACAGAGCGTCTGGCTATTGTCACAGACCAAAACAGTACTGAATCAGATTCAGCATTTGGTTCACTGGACCAGCTTTACATGACAATCCTTTCTACTGCTCCCAGGCAGGCCCAACTAATTCCTATCCTATGTGCTCTGGCAAACTTTTGATTTGACTCCTCTTGTCCTTGATCGACTGTTTGAGATGGAAAGTGTGGATGCACAGCTGGTACTGCGTGGCCTTTCTTCAGTGTTCGAAGTGCCACTAGATGATGATGATGATGAAATTTCTACACACCATGCATCATTCTATGATTTCCTGCGTGATTCAAGGCGCTCCCAGATTTTCTATGTTGGTAGCTTGGACCATCAGATGGATCTGGCTCGTTCCTTTCTGAAATTATTTGCTTGTCGCTATCGAGTATGAATGTATTGAAGAGTACACTCGGGAAGGGTAAGTCTTTTTCACAAAGATATTGAACTTCATGGTTTAATTATCCTTTAAGATCTCCCCTATACCGCTTGATCCCATTTATCACCTCATTGCCTCCATCTGCGGAACTATTGCCTCTGATTCAAGCTATGAATCCAGATTATATTTTTCGGCTTCAAGAACTGGAAATGATGATACCTTGGATGAAAGTTAGTTTCATACCTTTCAGTGTGCATAACAATTCTGACATGCACCTAGAACATTCATCCAGCACCCAAAGATTTGATAGGACTTTGGGAGGACTATCTTTATATGGATTTCATTTGGCTGACAACAGAGTGGATGCGAACTGATCCCATGGGCTGCATAGTGATGTGTCTGTTTCACTTGCTCACCATATTCAATTGGAGTCTCCTTTAGTCTTTCGTCTTCTTCAAGTCCAAATGTTGGAGCCTCATATTGACTATCTCAACGATCTCCGTTGGCTGTTAGATATCTCCTGGATTGACCTCAAGACAGCTATTTGTGGCCTTCGCTCAATCATTGGCAGAGATGACACAAAGCTTAGTGAACTTTATTATTCCTTGCCACATCCATCACTCCCTGGGGAGCCTTTCCCTTGGCCATCGGTATCCCGGGACATAGCATGTCGATGTATCCACATTGCAAAGGATGTTCATGCTGGTGAGCTACCAAAGGAAACGCTCAGGTTGGTGGTGATATTGCGGAAACAAAATTTTCCTCATAATCCTATAGATGTTTCAGTATCTATAAATGGAGTTTACAAGTTAGATTATCCCCGCCCAGCCCTGAACTCCTTCGCGATCTCCGGAGCTTCCAACCGTTGGTCCACGAATGTGGTGCAGATGATATCTACCATGTTTTAAAGTGGCTCGAGGTGAGAGACAAGTATGTTCAGGCACTGTGATTGTTATTGAAAGCATTTTTTGACTCAGTCATTTCCTGATCCCCCACTTGAAGTAATCGTAGATTGGACACAATACTTGTCCGATATCCAGGTCATGCACCCATATTACAAGTTCGATCCATCTACAGCTGAAGACAAGTGGACACGTAGACAGAAATGGATTAATGATATAAAGTTATCCTTTCAGCATTGCCGCAGTCCGGTTCAGAAGACTCTTACAAATGTCTAGGGTCCGCTTTGATTCAAAGCCTACTATAGTCTACTACAAATACATGGAACCATGTAGCACCAATGTATAAAGCATTGCAAAGGACTTGACCACTGGCTCATTATAAGTTGGTTATACGTTTATGATATGGATATCCGATACTGGTACACACAACTTGTCGACGGACAACGATTGAGATTCTACGGTTTCAAGGTATAGTACCAACGCGACGAGAAGCAATGCAAGTGACTTTTTAATCTCTCCCTTCTAACGCTATATCATTTGTTCGCAATTTCGGGAAAGGGGACTCTAGGTAGGGTTCTGCACCGTAGCATATACTGTTATGGCTGTATACTTTACACTGTATCATGAGATTGAAGCCAGAGCATCTCATCTGGACGAAAAGGTATTGGTAGTTCTATCCGAGCACGGTGTGATGCTCCTCCTTTCCTTCCTCCTCTGCATCAACCTCATTCATGTTAAATTCATCTCGTCAGTTATTGCCATCAGTCGCAAGAAATTAAAACTTCAAAAGCGATACCCACCGACTCACTATAGGTTTTGAACAATACCTTAATCCTCTCTCCAATAGTCATCCCTTGGATTATCGCACTGCCAGTGATGAAAAGGAATATGTAAGTCATGAATTTCATGTGCCACACGCTTCATCATCTCATACATCCGTTTCCTCGCGGAGTCAACCAAGGGAATACTATTGAGAGATCTAGAGATCGAAATTTCAACACCTTATCCCTGGTCACTGCAGAGAAAGCTAGCCAAATAATCACTATCCTCATCCTTGTTAGGCAAAAATTTCTTCACAACGCGGACTAACGAGAAACCAAAAGTATACGCATGAACGGCATCGTCCCAGTCAATGGAAGAAAATGCTTGGGCATCTATCTACAAAATTTGATTCTGTCCTCCATCGATGCCAAACCATCCCGTATAGTGTATAAGAATATTCAATATCATTGCGTGAGCCAGAAACCAGATATCAATGAAAATAGAGTCAGAAAAAAGAAATTATGTACGGAACTCGGACTGCTCACGATGCCCCAGATAAGTAATGCGCACCCTCAGGCTTGGCCGAGTTGATTCGGGAATGCCTTCAGGTTCGATAGAGGCCCGTGAGTCTTCTCTAGCTCGGGACATTTTCTCGAAGACTTTGTTGTACAGTTCAGGAATACTAGAACGAATGACAAAGTTTCCAGGGAATCGCCAGATATCTTTGAATGAAGCCATGATCTGTACCGAGTGAATGCGGGCGCTCTAGATAATGGATTGTGAAAAAGACTCTGGTTTGGAAAACTGGATAGTCCACTTCGAAATCGTGACGATAGACGGTGTTGTTCCATCCGAAGTGATATGCCTATCTCGACTGCGGCCGTGATTGGGACTAGTCTGAACGGTGTAGCTCGTCTCTTCATTCGAGAAAGCATCGAGTTGATTGTTAAGGGCGTGAAATACGCAATCATGCGAGCTGTATTCTTTTAAGAGGCTGAAGGATAATCTGGAATGTTCGCGTGTACGATGCTGCTGGTGCCATCATGGAATTAAGTTTGAATTAAACGTGCCAATTCTAGCGGGTTTTCTCTGCTAGTTAATCCATTGAATTTATCGCCCGGTTTCAAGCTTCATACAAAATTTCTCGTCCAGTGGCCACAAGTCATCGAATCAAAGGCATCCAATTTTAAGCGCTGGGCTTCCTTCATCTTCACTCTTCAGTCTTCTTCCCTTGTTGTTCAGATCTTTTATTCTACGTGTCCGATACTCAACGGATAATTCTTCTATTATTCTCAATATACAGACTCTAAACATCGACGGAAATCAAGTTTTCCTCCTGGCAAGTTTGAAACTTTTCGCTGGGATTCGTTTGTAGGGCTCAGGTGAGTTTCTGTCTTCTGCCTCTACCACTGCCACTTTTCTTCACAGATCGGGTCAATTCAATCAATATTAGTTGCGTCGCATTGAAAATTTGTTTCGCTTAGTGCGCTAAATCCTACCATCCAAAATCTCTTCATTCTCAAAGAATTAATCTTACTCGATGGAACTTGTGTCTGCTATGCCTCTCTTGCTATCGATAGCGCGCGGACGATCCGATAATCTAACGTTCAATATCACAGCTTCAACAACCACCTTCCCTCCAGTCCAGACTCTGTCCATGAATGAAGAGTTTTCCTCATTATTTCACTCTCACTCCCTCACGAATCTTGGATTATTTTCTCTAATCGCATTGCGAAAAGTACAACAACACTCGGAGTTGCAGCGCTTTCGTTGGTTTCACTCGTGGCAGCCAGTTCGCACCACTACAATGCCGGACTGCATACACAACTTGCTTCGTGCTCGTGCATCTGAGAGAATCGCGTATTATGGGTACCAGAATTGAACCATCAACGCATGCGCAACCGTGTCTCAAAACACCGATATGATTGCTGGCCTCAGTGCCACCTATATCTCTGGCTGATTGTTGGCAACACGTACGTGTGTTTGACTGGCTCATGTTTTTGTTATTTTCTAACCCGGCTTTAGCTGACCGTCACCAACACGGACACGGGTGCCTCTATCGACGTCACTGCGACGGATAACTGGAAGGTCTATGGAGACAGCGACCTCTACTTGTCAACAGGTGCTTTTGAGGCGTTGAATGCCGGAACGTTGAACGATGGTACTTGTAAGCACTTTATCTCCGACCAGCGTTTCGTTTCAGTGGCTGACTTTGTTTAGTAAACATCACCTGGGCGCGGGTGAGCTCCAGCTCCAGCAGCTCTTTCTCTGTCGCCTCTTCGAGCTCTGTTTCTGTCTCCAGCTCTTCCGCCGACTCCTCTTCTCCTACTTCCATCAGCGTAGCCGAAGCCATTACCCCAGCTCCCACCTTCAGCGCCTCATCCGCCGTCGCTTCTACTTCCACCTCAACTTCTGTTGCCTCTTCGACTTGTGACTCGGTAGCCATGCATGACTGCTGAATCAAGGCCTCAACTTGTTCTTTTTGCAGCGAGTTCCGCTTCCGCAGCAGCCACTGGCTCCTCTTCCAATGGCTGGAATCCCTCCCAGCCTTTCACTGGTCAAAACCGGATCAACTACTTTACTGCGTGAGCAGCCTTTCGTTTCCCATACCCTGCCCTGCCTCATACCTATTCCCTCCGCCAACAGCTCCTCCGAAGCCTCCGTCAGCTTTGATGGTAATGTGAGCATGTGGATCGACACAACTGAGTCCGCGAGCCTCCGAAACTCAATGAAGTTGTCTTTTTCCAAAACCTTCAAATGATGATCTTCGATATCGTCCATATGCGTACTGGATGTGGAACGTAAGTACCCTACCTCCCATCCTCACTGTGATACTTAATATTTTGATTAGCTAGTCCCTCTGGCTCCTGGGCAGCGGAACTTGGCCCGCTGGAGGCGAAATCTACATCATTTGAAGTCGTCAATGAATACATTCACAACCTCATGTCCATCTACACCTCCAAAGGCTGCTCCATCACGCAAAACAACGTCAGTGCCCTTATCAATTCCACCATCAGCGTTGCCTTCGACCTCGATTGCTACGCTTACGCTGACCAAGATCAAACCTGCGCCGCTACCTCTACCCAGACCAACTCCTACGGCTCTGGTTTCAACGCCCAAGGTGGTACTTGTGTCGTTCAGATCATCGATTCGGGTATCTACATCAACTACTGGGCGCAGGAAGTGTGTCGAGTGATATTACCAGTAGAAGTCCCAACCCGAGCTCGTGGAGTGCTCAGACGTTCTTCTTGGCAACCAACTGTGCGATTGGGACGTACTTTACTGATCTTGCGCTTGTAATCGATAGCAACCTTAGTGGAACGTTCACTGAGGGCGTCTGGTCTACGAGCGGAGCAAGTGGCCAACAGACTAGTTGCGTGTCTTCCACTGAATACTCTACTGCTGCGTCATACGTTCAGAACGTGGGATCTGATTTCTCCGATGCTTACTAGGTGAGTCTTCCGTTCTTTTTCCTCTGGTTCGACACTGACCTCGATCTCTTTCTTTTTCGCAGCAGATCTCGAGTATCAACATCTACTCTCAGTAGATGATGAACCTATTACTTTGACGAACACTCGTGGACGTTTGACCTGACATACCAGTCCCTGCGTTTTTAATCATCTCCCATCTCTACAGTATGGTTTGATTGTATCCATGTGGAAGCTGTGCTTCCTGCTCTCTTTTCTTTCCATTCTTCCTCGCTGCGTATCGATGCCAGTTGTTTTCTATGACTGATCTGCATACCACATACCTATTTTACCAATTTCCTACTTTTCAAACCCTTTACATAGTTGAATTGATCATCCGGAGTCGTCTACCTACGTCAATGGTATTTAGCATTTAGCAGTCTGTGAACGTCGCACATAAAATAAAACGATTACTAACAGCCCAATTGCATAGTACCAAGGATGCATTTCTTTCTGAACTCTTTGATTGGAAATGCGCAAGCTGTTGAAGTTGGCGACTCAGTGCTCAGTACTCGGGCTCCATCACGATTCAAATATTCACCGGCTCTCTAGACTCTGACAGATCCTATCCAGTTTTCGCAATGTAAGTAAGTATGTAATAGTTTTTTTCTTCGTTTTCTCTACATCAAAAGTTCTGACAGATCCTGTAATACTGCCAAATTTACTTAACCCAACATACTGTAAGTAATGTTTTTTTGCACTTGCTGGGAATAGAATTCATACTTGGTATTAGTAACTTACTTGCGTTCGTCCTTAATTTGGAGAATACCCAAGTGTATGGTACGTCCATCCAAACGTTGACGAGGCGCAGAATTCGATCTTCGGGCGGTCTTGAATTTGTCAATCAGGTCTTTATTCTCTTCTTTTCATCTGTCAGTGTTCGGTCGAATTGTTCCACTTCCTCCTGGACAACGTAGAGTCAAAACGGTGCTCCACCTTCTTTCACCCTACACCCTATACCAGCGACAGCAGATGCCAAGGCTGCTCACTAGCACACTGGCCTATGTAATCATATTACCGTATATACTTCATTCTTGCTCTTCGTCTGTGCCAGTGTGAGGCACCTCCTTTCCTTCCTACGCACCGACCTGATTCACCTTCGTCAAAATGCTCCCCAGCTGCTCGATTATTGGCATCAGCCACAAGATCATATGAGAATCTTCAAGAACGATATCCGTCAACTCGTCGCAGGCTTTCAACAATACCCAGTATACTTCATCCCCTCTCCAAAAGTCATCCCCTGGATTATCGTACTGCCAGCGATGAAAAGGAATCAATAGATCATGAACTTCATGTGCCGCACGCTTCATCGTCTCATGCATCCGTTTCCTTGCGGATTCAACCGAGGGAATAAAAGTGTCTCTATTGAGTGCACCATGGACCTCTACTGGCAAGAGATCAAAATCAAAAATGGTCCTTTTCAACGCCTCACGGGCCTTATCATCCTCGCCAGAGCACATTGTAAAACCAAGCACGAGGTTTGTGAGTTTATCTGTCTTGTCGGACCCAAGTTCTCGCGCAATGCGGGAGGGCCCAAAAAGAAGCAGAAAGTACACCGCAGTCTGAATGGGATCATCCCAGTCAATGGAGGGAAATGCTTGGGCATCTATTTGCGAAATTCGATTATGTTCTTCATCGATGTTAAATCGATGGTGCAGTGTGTATACGAATACTAAATATCATTGCGTGAGCCAGAAACCAGATAAATGAAAATGGAGCCAGAAGAAAGAAATCATGTACGTACTCAGACTGCTCACGATGCCAGACAATGCGCACCCTCAGGCTTGGCCGAGTCGATTCGGGAATGCCTTCAGGTTCGATGGAGGCCTGGGAATTTTCTCTAGCTCGGAATATTTTCTCGAAGACTTTGTTGGACAATCCATGAATGCTAGAACCAGTGGCGAAATTTCCAGTGAATTTCCTGAAGTCTTTAAATGAAGACCATGATATGTATCGAGTGAATGTGGGTTGTCTAGATGATGGATTGTGGAAAAGACTTCGGTTTGGAAAGCTAGATAGTCCACTTTGAAATCGTGACGATAGACGGTGTTGTGACAACCGAAGTGATGCTGACTCTACTGGGGCTGTGATTGGGACTAGTCTGAACGGTGCAGTTCGTCCCCTCGTTCGAGAAAGCATCGAGTTGATGGTTGAGGGCGTAGAGTACACAACTATTGCGAGCTGTAGTCTTCTTTTATGAGGTTGAAGGATGTTCTGGAAAGGCACACGGCACCGTACGCGCGTACGATGCTGCCGGTGCCATCAAGCAAGAATTGAGTTTAAATTAAACGTGCCAATTCCAGTAATCTTTCTGCTAGTTAACCTGTTGCATTTATTGCCCGGTCTCGAGCTTCTCGCAGAACGAGTCGAATCAAAGGCAATTTTAAGCGCTAAGTGCTAAATGGGCAAGGGCGTCTACATAAACGATGACTTCATATCCCTTCTTGTTGTTTAGTTCTTTTATTCTACGCGTCCGATACTCAGCGAATAATTCTTTGAAACTTTTTGCTGGGATTCGTTTGCTCGCTGCTTGTATGGCCTAGCTAGCACTTTTCTTCCTAGAGTTGCATTGCGGGTTCCTTCAGAATTCAATCGATATCTGACCGCGTCACATTGAAAAGTTGCTCCAAGTCTAAACAGGCTATTTATCCCTTTTCCAGGACCATCTACGCTTGTTCTCCCCAATGTCCTTGTTTCCAGAAACCATGAGGGACTTCCTCCTCACATGCCAACGTTATACATCTCTATGCCGCGTTCTTCGCTCCAATATTCACAACCTACAACTCCGGCATTTGCTCTCTTCTGGCCCAAGAACACCCGGCACATTCTCCGATACACCAGGCTAGCGAGGGGGGCTATCTCCCCACCCCCGACTGGGAGGGAGGCACGTACTGACTCGTTGACCCGTTACAGTTACTTTTGACTCACTCTCTCCCTTTTAACCTCAACCAGCGCTCCTCTACACCCCGGCACACCTCTTCTCCGATTCTTCACCGCCGACTCCAGTACCCACATCTTTCTATGACCCCCAAAATACTCTCTCCTCTCTCCCAATAGCCAAACCGAACCCGCTAACAAAAAAAAGTGCCAATCCCGGGTCTGATCCGTAATGTAATCCCACTTTTAGATCTCGGCTAAGGTTATGACTCTGTATTCTAGCTACAACGCAGCACGACATAGGCTGGAGTATGATCTATCTATATATTTCAAGGCTCCGAATCTATTGGTTTCTCTGGTTAATACCCAGGTTTTGTTGATGCTAGTAAAGCCGAGTTCATGTCTTAAAGACATGGTAGATCTTTGTGCGGGAGTCTCAAGTACTAATGGGGAGGTTGATTTCAGTGATAAGGAATTTTTTGCGGCGCATACCCAAGAGAGACTACAGGATTGGGTTTTGGCAATGCACTTAGTATTCAACTACTATATGTCTCCACAGCCTCGAAGCTGGATAATGCGTAAAGGATGCAGCGTGCGCTATGATACGTAAGATGAACGGGTCTCGCGATTCCTTTTAATTCCCAATCTCTCTTAGTGTATGCTATCTTTCTATCCTCGACCCTCAGCCGCAACATCACAGTAATCAGTCTAAAAAACAATGACCGTAATATCTGTGGATCCTTCTTACAACTCAATCGAAACTCCAGAGCTTAACTGCAAAAACACCAACTTACGAATCCCTCGTCTCGGTGCGTGAGGCAGAATCATGAAGCATGTTTCCTCCTAACTCAACAGATATTACAGTACTTTCTAGGTTCGTATTATCAACACTACACAACACAACACTGATAAAACCTCAATATTAAATATTTCTTTAGTATCAACTGCCACTCTGCTCGTTTATGATTATTGCTTGACCTTGGATCTGGAATGTGAATTTGTATGGTCTAACCTGCGCAGATGGTCCAATGCTTTGTATCTGATACAAAGATACCTGCCCTTTCTTGACATGATGCTATTGCTCACAAGTGAGAGCTGAGGGCACAATTTGAAGTGACGGCTAGTGACTCAATTTACTACTAGGCACCTTTTGCATCTGACCTCGACGAAAAGTACTGCTACATTGTGCTCGACGCCGGTCTCTGTGCGTGACTTTCTTTGATAGGCTACCAATACTGATAACTGTGTCCAGGGATGCATATCGGAGGAATATGTTTATCGGAAGGTAGCTAAGTGCTCTGTTATCATTCCCTATTATGTTCTCTTGAATTCAATCATACATAGTGGTGCTATCGATGCGAGTGTGGGCCATATCCAGAGATCGCTTTCGACACCATTTTGCCTATATCTTATCTGCCTCACTTCGTTGGTGTTTTCATTGCGACATTAACTGTAACAGGTATATTCTCCAACAGAACAGACTGTATGTCATTCTTTACAATTCTCCTTTTTTTCTTTGACACCGTATGCACAGATGCTCCGCTTCCGCTCCCAGAACCACTGCGAGGTTGTCTGCACACACAGAACCCCATAGGATATGCATTAGTATTTGGAATATTAGTGCTATATGAATGCGGTGCGTGGCCGGTAGCTTCTGCATTCCGTCAAAAACTAACCTGTATACAATACTATGAAGGCTGTTTCCTGTTCATCATCCATCCTGCGATTTCGCAATGTGAGTAATAGCTTACCTGTGTCCAACTTATCATCTGAGCCAGACGAACATATAAGTCAAAAACAAAAAAACTGTTGCTATCTTTATAACCCTGTGTATCGGGACGGTGAGTAGCTATCTTCTTGATACACCGCCCTAAATTTATTTTTTAGGTGTATTTCAGTATATTCTCCTTTTTGGTAAGTTCTGAACCTTGCTCGACTGTTAGCCTCCTTTTTGACTCGCAGCCGCCTATACAAGTATTGGCCAGTATCAACATTGCCCTGGTCTTCGGTATATCGGTATGATACGTTACATCTCATGGCACATCTCTAATGTACCTTGATATTCAGATTGGTCTGGGCTACGTCTGCATGCCGTAGGAGTACTCATATAAGCTGCAGACTTCACCAGCTGATGAAATTTTTCATACTAGCTTGAGGCGTGTCTTACATTCCATTACAACCAGTCGAATGGTGCTTCACATCCGCCAAGCAATGGACACCTCAGTGACCTACTCTGATGGAGGATCCCCTGTCTTCAATATCTCTAGCCAATCTGATGTTACCAGGAGTATCCATTTTAGGGCAGTACATCCAACGGAAACGGAAGCTTGATAAAATGCAGGTTAAAATTTGCTAGCTACTAGTACAGTTTTGATCGATTCATGACTTTGTAAATACACTATACTTTTAATAATCCCAAGATAGCATAACACGGTAACGAATCTTCCCGTCTTTAAGCTTCTGAATCGCTTCGTTAATGCCTTCTTCGGACATTGGAAATTTCTCAATCATAGGCTTAACGTTGTTTCGGTCAGCGAACTCGAGCATTTTGTTGCTGGTATTCATTCGTGTGAGTGTTTGTGTTTAACGAGAAGGAAGAACTCAGTGGATGTAATGCGTCGCAAGAATAGTTCCAACATTTTTGGTTCGCGATTAATAGTCTGCTGATGAGTGCAGTCGAGCTGTGCCTCTGGAACAGTCAAAGGCATGGATTGTGGCCTCCTGAGCTAAGATAGGATAGTATTGTCCAAGGTCAACCAAGGACGAAGTCGTTCATGATCAAACGGTCTATCAGTTTGGAGCTCAACACCTTTTGTCACATAAAATTCCTTCGCGCCCAGAGATAATACTTCGTCCTACTTTGAATCGGTTACCAGAGAATGCAACGATATCGCAACCCATTTTCGTGGATCGCAAGATGACCAAGACCACTGATACCCACAATCCCGACTCGATCGATAGGCCTGCAGTATTCAATTAAAGGCGTGAAGACAGTTGCGCTGCCGCACATGAGTGGGCCAGCGTATTTGGATGGGAGCCCATCAGGTATGCGGAACAACCAACCTTTCTTTCCACACGCCGATGTCGCTGAAGGAGCCTTGATCAAAGTCGCTTTGACCGTACATCTTTGCGTCTGGGCAGTAACGATTGCTCCCGGAGAGGCACTGTGAGCAGACACCACACGCCTTGGGCTCATATCCCCAACCTACTCGGTCACCTTCTTTGAGCAAGGTACAGGAGGTTCCCACAGCTTTGACAATTCCGACAGCTAAAGAAAGCGCAGGTAGGTCAGGCGGATGCGTCGAACAGAACCTTGAATCTCACCTTCGTGCCCCAGTGCTATATCTTGATTCAGATAATGCAAGTCTCTGCCACAGAGTCCCCTTTGTGACGGAGAGGTTAGTTTATACGCTTGATAATGGTAAACACGATGCCACTCACGAATGGGTGACTTGAACAAGGACTTCATCAGACTCTAGTTTTCCACAAGTTGAAGAAGATTTTACGACCTTCCCTTCCTTCGATCCGTGAAAAGTTATTGGGTAGTGAAGAGTTCTTGGAAGAATCGCTAATCTCTTACAAGCGCTTCTGCCGTGATGTCATGAATCGATCGGGGCATCTTCAGCGTGCTCAAGCAGCCATAAATTCCTAAGAGCAGAAATGACAAGTACAGTGGAATGATACTGGCAAGTGTTTCATCGCGTCCTGATATTTAAATTCGGAAATTCGCACAGGTGCCCCTTTTGAGAATTGAGGCTCTTCACCGAGATACCCAGTAAATTTATACTTCTTGATGGAGAGGAATCAATAGTTTCTGCTCCAGGATTGAGATGCCAAGAGGCGAACACTGTATCACCGGATATGGGATATGATATTGTGTAAGAGTCAGGGAATGTCCGAGTTTCGTACAGATGCCCTTTTCGTTGCCTTTTCGAAAGTTGAGGCTCACCGAGATACTCAGTGAACTACCGGATATGATATCGAAGACCAGCTCGCAGACTTGAAGTTGTTGGATAGCCAAAGTTCTTGCAATTTGAATGCTGGGACGAGTCCAGCTGCAAGTATATCATCAGCTCATCTTCACTGGTCTGTCGCATAAAGACCAGCGTTACTACGACTTTGTCTACTATGTCGACTGCCTGTGAATAACAGGAGAAAATGACACGCATGGGTGAACGCCTACGTGTGGCCAGATTTCTATAAGATTGAGAACGGTGGTGTCAATACAGTAGTAGGCTGGGGTAGACGAAGCGGCAGGCGACCAAATATCATGAATTTTGATTCTTTGCGTCTACTTTCGACAAGTTATCCGTAAACCAAGCTTCTAATTCACGTAGGCGACGATGCATGCAATTGAAAGGCAAAGCGTTCAATTCTAAGCGCTAAACAAATGAACAAGGGCGTCTAAACTAGAATTGAACATGACCTCATTCATCACTAGCACTTGTTTCTTGCTCTTAAACAATTCCTTCTTTCGATTCTACAGTGATATCCAGACTAGTTCTCTGTCTTCCGCCTCTACCACTGCCCTCCTTCTTTCGCAGATCAGGTCGAGTCCTTCGGAATTCAATGGATATTTAGTCTTGTCGCGTTGAAGAGTCGGGAGCAAAGTGCGTTGAAAAATTACTCCGAGTCTGCGAGTTAACCTGAAGTGCATTAAATCACAGCTTCCAAGCATTCTCGAGTAACCCCTGGAGCTTGTGTTCTCTTGCTACCATTTGTCCTCGCGTTGGCGCATTCAAGTATATCTCGACATCATAATTCAACACCATCCTGAGCCTTGCCGTGGGCGATCCAATAATCTAACACTGCGGGGATGAGAGCATAAACGGACCGAAAATATACTGAAAATATGACGAGGATATAGACTATTTCCGCCACGTATTCAGCGCCTGAATAAGGTGAAGAAATACGAAGGTTATTGTTAAAATCTGCACAATTTTATTTGCGTATGAGCGCCGCCGAAAGGGGAAAGAAATTTAAAAAATTTATCACTTTTCATCCAGCCGTTTATTGAAAGTATTCCTTAATTAACCTGGCTATGGTTAGGGTAATAATAATAACAAATTTCTTATGTTTTACGCGCCCAGGTTATGTTAATGTTTTTCGGAACAGTCTCAAAATAAGGTCATAAAAGTTACATGAACAAAATTTAAAATTTTCTCTCAATTTCCTTATCATTTCCCCCCCCATAAAAATTTGAAGAAATTGTGAGTATTTTTTGAAAAAACTTGGAGAGAATATTTGCAACGATATCGTGGACGTCGAGACGTCGCGGATCCACGATTTCTGGATATCGAGAACGATATTTACACGATATCCACGATGTCACAAATTTCGTTACTATCTGTATATTGCAGGCGGAAACTGACACTGCAAAAAGGATGTTATGATTATCAAAAGAAATCCAGGAGAGATGAATTTGATATTGATATTTTTGCATATAAAGATCCTTATATAACACCTTTTGAGTTCGCCCATTTCAAGTCAATGATGTGCGTGTTCCGGGACATCTCTGTTCTCTAAGGTGGCGCTGACGAGCTTGCACAAGTGAGAATGTCGTCCCGCAACCACGCAGACAGGTGAACCGTTGCGTTTTATCATGAGCGCGAATGTGGCCTATTTCACCGTAATTGTCAATAGGATCAATTGGAAAAGACAGCAACTGTCCAACACTACCTTGCAAAGTTTGTTTGGTTCCCAACTCCGCGAAGCAAATGTGACAAAGAAAACTCTTTGAGCTCTTACTCAACGATGGGCTCAGGGGAACCTGTAGGATGTCCCGGAATTGACGGTATGACAAGATGGAAGGACTGTGATTGCCTAAAGTAACTAGCATGTATCAGACAACTCGTCACACAGAACACTTTCAAGTACTCACAAGCCTATGGCTTCCCCGTCACGTTGTATCGTCGCTCGATCGCTCCGTTAAGTCTCTAAATGCGAACCCCCAATTAAATAACCCCGACGGGCCGATGTTGTGCGGTAGTTTACGTCGGGGAGATGACCTTGTTGAGATCGCGAGGTATGTGAATATTCATCGGGAGATGGAGACCGATGGGTCGAAGTT
This sequence comes from Gymnopus androsaceus JB14, assembly GCA_009733575.1. Taxonomy (NCBI): domain Eukaryota; kingdom Fungi; phylum Basidiomycota; class Agaricomycetes; order Agaricales; family Omphalotaceae; genus Gymnopus; species Gymnopus androsaceus. Next base: position 90,297 of record ML769570.1, read on the forward strand.
GTGCGCTAACATGTAGGTTAGAACATTTCGCTGGAAACAAAATTATAAAACCCACCATGGAACTACTTCTATGGAGTTCCCCTCCGTGCATCGATGGAGGGTTAGGACTAGTGAACCCACTCATGGCTTCCGGAATCACACTCATCGGGCTGATATTGGCCATCATGCTATGCGGCTCCGCCAGCATGTCGAATTGTGATATGGCAGTAGAGTTTGATTCAGGTGAGGACTGGCCACGGTAGGTGTGCCCTGGATGGTAATCCGAGTACGAGACGTACATCGAAGCGCGTTGGGGTACTGAAGGAGGAAAAATCCGAGGTTCCTCTTCAGGGATCGGTCGGGAAGGAGGAGGTAGTGCCATGATTGGAGGCATAGGTGACAGTTCGTGGGGAGGGGGAATTGTGAACCCAACAAACGGTCCGTCAGCTGGAATCATGCCATCGGGTGGGATGTTTATTGGAGGATGGCGAGGGGACGGCGGAATATTGTGGACGATAACGGGATATATCTGACCTGTCGTAGTGCTTGGCAGAGGAGGGGCAACTGGGGCAGTCTGGATGGGTGCAGAAGGATGTGGCGGATGTGGCGGAGGTGGAGGTGGAGGATAATCTTGTGGCTGAGGTGACGAGCGACGGGTACTGCTAGAAGGTTCAAATGGCATGGGATGTGGCAAAGGAGGTTCCGATTCTAGGTCATCACCCTCGGTATAAGAAGTCTCTCCATCTCCAATAGCAGCACTTTGCAACGCATGAGCCCTTTTTTCACTTGTTTGACTACGCCATGCTTCGAAACTGGGCGGTTCGACCTCCGTTCCATTGCTGCCCGTACCGGTTATGTCTATGTAGGCGGAGAAATAAACAGACTGCTACTCACCAACTGCGCCATTCGAAGAGAAAGTCGAAACAATACTGGTAAAACGGATCCAGATCTTGAATATCACTCAATAACCTGAAAATAATTGTCATTTAGAAAGCTGAACGATCGAGAGCTAGATCTAGAACAACTTACCCGTCCATGAGACAAGATGAAGGAAGTTGCGGAAGAGCGAGGCTGTTCAGTGGCACACACATCAATCAATTTTTGAACACACAACGGTTCATACTTTCTATCATTAGTGCGAGAACATCTCCAGAAAATCAAATGTATTACATCATTACGATTCAACGCTTTGACATGATGGAATTAAGTACTTTGCTCAATATTGAGTTTTAAGTATAGGTTAGCCAAAACTCGGACCGAAGGTCCTTAAACCAGAAATCAAAAAGAAAAGTCAGCAATTTGAGTTTCGAGTCATCCTGGAAAAAGACGATCATCGTTCGGAATGTGAATTCGAAGTAATGATGCACGAAATGCATCGTGGAGACCTCGTTGCTCTAGTCTCGAAGGTATGTCCATCCTAAAGGTGGAATTTCCGACAGGAATGAGCGGGGCATACGGCTGATGTTCAGTTGACCCGTCGGTTTCAGGGTGATATGCACTGGACATTTTTAGTTTAGTGCCAATCAAATTATGCAAGTGAGTCCAAAACGTGCTCGTAAATACTGAGTCGCGATCACTGATAATGTTCTTAGGGAGTCCGTGATGTTTATAGACTTCGGAGAAGACTAGTTCTGCAATTTGTTTAGCCTTGTAGGTTGTTTTACTGGGGATACAGTGTACCATTCCCGTTAGAAGATCAATGATAACCGTTATCATGTCGTATGTTCCGTTTCGGTCCTTCGACTCAGGCAGGGGACCAACAAAGTCCATTGCAATAGATTCCCAGGGATAGCTTGGGACCGGTAAGGGATTCAGTAATCCATATGGGTGAGCATTGTTCGGTTTTGTACGCTTGCATGTGGGACAAGATTTACAGTATGAATCCACATCTGATATTAGGTCTTTCCACCAAACATGGTCTCGAAGGTAATCCATTGTTTTCTTTGGCCCGAGATGGGCTAGAAGCGAGTGAGCTTCATCAATAATGCATTCTCTAATGTTTCGGCCATTTACGGTGAGTTTCGGGATGCATAGGACTTTCCTGTCCCGTAATTTCAGATACACAAGACCGTCAGATACTTCAAAGTTTCGGAAGTCCTTAGGTTTGTCAATAATTTTCTTGAATATTGAATCGTTCTTGTACTGATTCTTTAGGATAACTTCTAAATCCAGTTTGGATCGACTTGCCGCCAATGCTGCAAGTAGGGATGTGTTTGTCGATTCTCGTGGAACATCATCCGTTTCTACTGGTTCAGGGTCAGGTCCTGAATTCTGGGATTCGCTTGGTGTTTCCAAATGTTCAAGTTCCTGTTCCTTTTCAGGGTTGGTAGGGGGAGTTTCAGGCAAAGTGAGATCTAGATGGGTACTCACGCCCTCCTTTCGTTCTTCACGGGGACCGTGCAAGACGAAACGTTTATTTTTCATCCGGCGAGCAAATTCCCAGCTATTTTCAACCCTTTTTCCAGCATTACAAGTACTCATTGCGAATAATTCAGGTATCAATGATGCAGCCTCAAGATCAACAAGCACGGGCATTGTCACATTGTGCACTAAAAGTGCGTCGTTATCAACAACATCATGGTATGTGTACTCACTGCGAGCACGCACAGTTCCTGGCTGATCATTTGAGTAGATTCGCGATAAGGCATCAGCAAGGATGTTATCTTCACCAGGTACATATTCAACTTCAAAGTTGAACTCGGCAATTTTTTCAAGCCATCGAGCTTGTCTGCCGGACAAGTCTTTCTGCTTCAGTAGGTGTATAAGACCTTTATGGTCTGTAACCCATTTAAATTGCACACCTTGTAATATGTCGCGATGGCGTAGCATTGTTTCGACACCAGCCAACATTTCAATTTCATGAACAGGGTAATTTTGCTGAGCTGAATTCAGCTTGGCAGAATAGAATGCTGCTGCTTTGGCAGTTTTCCGATTATCACCCTGACATATAGCGCCACCAATCCCAGTTGCGCACCCATCAGTAATCATCCATACAGGGGGCGCGTCCTCAGCATAATTCAGAGGTACACGATGGTGGTCTTTGGCACCACCTGCAAGATGTTTGACATCCTCGAAGGCTCGTTGTTCAACGTAAGTCCATCGGAAAGGCACAGTATCTCCTGGTGATTGAACTAAGATGGCCCATCGGTACCCGTACCAGGCCAATGTCATCGGCAAGATATCCGACAGAGCCCAAAAAGCCTCGGAGGAGATCACGATTGGTCGGGGTTGGCCATTTCAGAATGGCATCGATTTTATGTGGGTCCATCCGGATACCCTTGTCATCAATTATGCAGCCTAATAACTTTAGTTCTTTAGGCAAGAAATTGAGTTTTCCTTCACTCAGGTAAAGCTTTTCTCGTTTCAAAATGTCAATTATTATTTTAACATGTTTTACATGATCTTCTAGTGTTTCTGAATAGATAACAATATCATCAAGATACACATCCATGAAACGACCAATGTATTCTGAGAAAATATAGTCCATGAGTCCCTGGTAAGTTACCGGGCCATTACAATCCCCTTGTTGTATAACAAGACTCACCATGTTACCATCCGGCGTAGTTACAGCTGTGCGTGGTACATGTTCTGGGACAATTGGGATCTGTTCATAGGCATCTTTGCCGTCAATAATTGAACGATATTTTGCACGGGCAACTCGCCTTTTGATCCTTTCAATATCCGGCATAGGAGAGGAAAGTTTGCGAGTGTTAGCATTTCGTGCACGCAAGTCGACAACGACGCGCATTTTAGTACTGCCAGGTTTCGGGATTAGTAACATGGGTACCGTATTACCAGAACTGCTCATTTTCCACCTACCCGAACCCAAGTACGCATCGCGTTTCCCGGCCCATTCGCTCCGGAACTTTTCTGGGCACTTTGACTGGCCTCCAGGGTGCGGTAGGCGGGAACTGCCAGGCTCGATTTAAAAATATTTTCAAGTCCCATCCCGGTTGCAAGGCCGAACTGCCTGGTGGACCCGTGTAACTTAACTAATATGCTGCCTTCACAAATGATATCAAGGGATTAACAGAAGCAAAGCGAAGCTATGGAACACTGTCTCACTGAACGTAGACGACTATCGAAAGGCCTAGCTGCGGAGACCATACAGCCTGCAGGTAGCCAAGAAGTTGTCACTGATATCCTTCAGGGTAAGTAGGTTGCTTCAAAGTATTGATCATTTTCTGGCCAGTCTACTAGAGGTTATGAACCGGGTTTCAATGACAAGAGTATTTAAGATTTAAGTATGTGTCAATGTGAAGTATGGAACTAAGAAAGGAGCAGTAAGTAGACTAATTGATTCTGAAGTAGTAGTGGTTAATCTGAAACAGAGCAAGATCCTTCATATATCTGTAAGTAAATTAATGCTCGGTCAAGCTCCCGAGGTCGATTGCGTAGTTGTGAGACGCATATATGCGTGCAGAGTGGACAGGGGCATCAGCAAAACCTGGGTGAACTATGGATTGCTATGGATTGCTATGAGTTGCTCTACAGCACTGTACAGAAGCTCCAATACAATCCATAGCAGTCATAGAACTGTCCAGTTCTGGACAGATGGGGACCTTGCTATGGGACCACCCAGGTTTTGCTGATGAGGTACGAGCAGGTGAGCTTTTTGGAAGGCAAGGTAAGGTGGTCGGATGAATTGTAATGCCTCATGCAGGGAATGGCATCACAGAGCGCGGTATAGCCCAGTTTTTCAGTATAAGTAGACCTTAGAGTACTTCAGTTTAATCAGGCTATCCGGGTTGTTCAGCCTCGTAACTCGGCCAGGATTAGAAAAATATTTTTTAATTGAACCTGGCAGTTCCCGCCTACTGCATCCAGGGTAAGATTTTCGACTCATCGATTAGTGGGATTGTATGATTTATCTACGACTGCGACAGCAAGTTACAAGAAGATAAAACTGACTCGTTGAAATAGCTTATAGGGAACTCTCCAGTCTTCCATCCGGGAAACTCAAGGGAACCAGCAAATGTCTCTCCAATGATATTGACCATATTGGGAGCGGTCCATTCGAGTCCAGTATGTTCAGAATAGAGACAGGGTTTCCCATTAAAGCTTCTGCTGGAATTTCTCAAATCTACCGAACTGCACCTCTTTCGAAGTGCCTGAACATATCACTTCATTGTACTTAGTCTGGGATATGATACACTCGAATAGGGGGGAGCTCGATTCATTCATCAAGAAAACAATGGCGCGTGCACGATTTATTGAAGCGGTAGAGGAAGAGAAACAGAAACAGCATTCGAACGAATACAGATATTGTAATGGCAGAGCCATCCGAGACTCCAACTCCAACAGCAGCAACAGTGTTATTCGAGGATTCGGAAGGTAGCAGCGAGGAAGATTCAGAAGATAGCGGTGAAGAGGCATTACGATTCACGGAGAATACCTCGTCTCTCAGTCTTCTTTTCGCGGCCTTTAGCCATCTTAAAGATTCGGAAATATGTGCATTGTTTTCTAACTACGAGTACTCGACATAAGTTGGACTTACCAGGACTACGTTGAAGTTGAGACGAGAGAGTAAAAGGGTGTGACATAACGCTTGACTGACATGGTATGCTGTAACGACTGCTTTGTGCTGACGTTTATCGATAAACGTCAGCACAAAGCAGTCAGTTACAGCATACCATGTCAGTCAAGCGTTATGTCACACCCTTTTACTCTCTCAGTCTCAACTTTGACATCAGCGGATCCAATACAGTATTCCGCTACGGCTCTTCGATGCGGTCAGTGCCCTTACGTACGTTAAATGCACTCGTATAAGCGTCCTCAAGAAACTCCGCAGTTACGAAAATCATGCATATTGGCGAACAGCAATACGCGCTTCTCCGCTGGTACAAACAGCATGAAGAGGAAGAGCTCCTTAAACCTCTCGAAGAAATTGAAAGCTAGCGTTAGTGTCTCTCGAAAAACAGAATCGATACCCGCATATCCTAAATGTGTTCCGTATCATTATCCTCCTTCGACGCCGGTAAGACAAGGGGGCAATTGCACGATTTATTTATTTTTGCTGACAAACGTTTGCAGACGGAATCTAAGTGCGACTCTCAAACAAGCAGCCGAGCCTCGTTGGGAATCCGAGGCAGCAGAAGCACATTATCTCCTGCAGCTAACGAACACGTCGTCTTGAACCAGCAGGAACATGTAAGTGCTATGTTATTCCTCGCGAGCTATCCAGATATACTGAGTCCTTATGTCAATGACTTCCACTACTACTACTACTACTACTACTATCAGAACCAGGGACCTAGGCCAAATCCTCAAGTACGCGCTCTCGCATCTTGGGGTGGGATGATCTGAAAGGGAAAGGAATTTGGGGATGTCGGGTTTACAGGGATAATAATTGTTGCATGCTGTCTCGAGAACATTAAATGCAGCCTATTGATACAAATTCTAGGAGAATCTGAAAGGTTTTGTTCTCAAAGTAAAGAGTGAATAAAGAGAACAAGATAATTTAACTGTACCTCACAGCACCGTCATATAGTGGGTCGGCCTGTCTTTCCGTCAAACACCTATAGGTGAAAGTTAGACACTGAGATAGAAGAGTAGATATGCGTATACCTTTGGATAAGGAAGTACATGCATAACGGTCTGACCTTCAATGAGAAGGTCAGTTTTGACGAAGTGGCAGACGACGTGTGATAGAGGCACAATTTCCGTGGCAAGAGGCTCCGGTTTACACAACCACCCCATCTGTAGTTCTCGATATAGATCGCCGCTTGCATCTATGGGCTCCAGAACAGAAAGTTCCACAAATGTTTCCGTCGCCGTCAAGGTCGTTTTTGGATGGGGGTATACATGGGAAAAGATGCGCAAAATCTGCCCCGCCTTGAAGGGAGCCCTTCCGCTGATTCGGCGCTCTTCCTTAACTACAACATAGCTGTTTTCGAGTTTGATTCTAGCGGGGGAGAAAATGACTCAGCCGAGAGCGATTCCCTCCATCTCTGTCACTCCTGAAGTAACTTTTCCAGTCCAGTGGGATGACGGCACACTGTGTATGCGAGATAGCCACCTTGATATTTGGTGCAGCTCGGCAAGGGTGACAACGGAATGTTTGGACTTGAATACAGTGGATGACCAGGCAGTAAGATCTGTCTCTGCAAACATACCACAGATGATCTTCTCCGTCAATAACTTTCAGTTTCTCCAAGGCCTCCGGGATGATATCGTGGATTTCGTCATGACCATCAAGTAATGCTTCAAGATTAGCTTGAAGGCAATATGTCTTCAACATTGTTGTCTCCATCTCACCTGCTGGTTGTAAGTATTTCATTCATGCGTATTTCTATCAAGAGTTGAACTTACCCGCATGCCGATTTTTCTTAATCATCTGAAGCACATGATTTGTTTGTTCAAAGACAGGAGTGCTCCGAGAATGTCCAGGACCCATGCTTTCCAGAAATTCGGACATATGCATACTGTAGTGGTGATTTGGTGTGAAGCCTACATCGGGAAAAAGTTCTTGTACGCCCCTGAGGTATTTGAGAATCCAGAAGTCATATTCTTCCCTGAGTTTGGGGGTGGTTACTCGAAGCAAAAGGATGTGGGTGGCCTTCACTAGATCCACGAAATTCAAAAGCATCCTGCGTCTTCGTTCCCCTGCTTCCCCATAACCCCAAATGCGAATCAATGTGACCACTAAATGAATGGTGCCGACTATTTTCCATTCGTTGCCACCCAGTTTTCCTGTTCGAGCGAGACCCCAATGTACCGGTGCAGGACTTATCCAGCTGGGGTGAATAGTGCGCATCATGTCTGCCCAGGCCGCTTCTAGCACATCCCTTCCTATTACCTTGCGCGAAGATAAGTCCACAGATAAATTGCTGGGACGATGTTCATCGCGCTGGAATAGCATGTAGTGTCAGAACAGTGGTTTTGTTTCTAATGAAGACATTTACCCAAAGCTGGAGCCACTGCACCATATTTAACTTATGAGAGTCCGCAGGGATTAAAAGGTCGGAGCATAGTTGTACTAGGAACTTCGAAGGGATTCGTTCAAGAGATCTCGAGCTCATCCCATCTTTCAGAAATTTCTCTCTGAATGTCGCATATTTGACTGCATCGATAGCTGCAGATGCTCCCCCTTGCTCTTCACGCTAAACTAAGTGTGAATAATTGGATCATCATAGAATGGATCACATTACACCTCACCCATTTGTTTAGCCGCTGGAGAAGGTCCTTTTTGTCGTCCCTCGAATTGACACTGATAGAGAGATCGAAACAGAGAGCCTTAAGACGGGGGAGTCTCTCCCTTTGTGGTACGTCCTTAAGAAGCTGTGCTCTCCGTAAGAGTTCATCGTATGGCTGTTCCTTCTCTTTGTTCAGACTTGAACGGTCATCTATATCCATGGTGCCTTCAGCAGGACGTAGCGAGTGCTCAGAGGTCGTGCTCGATGCGCGTGACGAACTCGAACGTGTCTCCGATATGTTAGACTCGGCATCCGAAGCATCCGAAGTATCCATACTATACAAATCTCCTGTTTCTTCATTTTCGGCTGCACCTCCTTGATTTGCATGCTAAAAAGTATAAATGGGTGTCCATCTGTAAAAAAAAATTGGCTGAACTCACCCAGAGATCAATGTGAGCCAAAAGATGCTTAATTTGATCTGTAGGATGAGTCGGGATAGATAAATCATAGCACAGAGCCTGCAAGCGATCTTTCCTTTGTCGTTTTAAGGATGGTGGAAGCCCCGTTGTGTGGTCCTTTACCTGTCTTAGCAGCTCTGTGTATGAGATCAAGTCCTTTGGATGATCCAACGATGAACGATCTACTTCCGATGGGCCCATTTGCGGATCCTGACAGTTAAATTAGGAGATACAAAGACAAACCGTAAAAAGCAACAGCATACTCTATCTTTTTGCCTCGACTGCATAAATTCCAGCGGAGGTATTACTGGAATATCTTCTGAGGATATGGAAGTTCGCTATAGAGTGATCGACCTCAATAAATAGGAAACCAGCTTTTGATCCACTTACCCATTTCAAAAGCGCTTCAACATGCTTTGCCTTTGTACCTGCTGTGCCGAGCTGCAGGTAGAAACATAGATACCAGAGTAGAGGTTTCTGCTGTGATAGCAGGAATCTTTCCAGGTCTGAATCATTATCCACATTGCGGATCATGTTCCACACCTGGCGTAACAGAGAATTCGGTGGCTTCTGATAATCTTTCCGTGCTTTTGTCTGACCGAGCCCTCCCTCCGCGTCCTCATCTATGCCCCAGATATCGCGAATGTGGGTTTCAATAAGACCCAAAAGGCACATGTGCAAGTCGTCAATGACAGTGAATGCAATAGGGTCAAAGCCTGGTAGACGTAGGAGCTCAGACCAACGTACTCCATATTTCTTGTAAATATCATTACGTATCTTTTGAGTAGCCGCATCCCGCCATTCAGTCGCACGTATTCTATGCTGCTCGGGATCGCGCCTAGGCCAAGAAGTTCTGTCGAGGTTACTGATATCGCTTTTGGGAAGCAAACAGCGTGTGCAAAACAATGTGTGTGTAGGTGAAGGAAATCCTACGAGTTGGTGTGCACCCAGTGAATCACAGACAATAGGGACTACGACCAGCGATACATTACGCCCGAATGGATATTTGGCAGTCTGGAGGTAGTGTAGGCCTTCCTCTAGTGGCAAAAGAAGATTCACCACCCGATTCAGGATGTTGTTGATTAGATGCTGTTTGGGTTCGCCAGGAAGTACCGCTAGTAGCAGCATGTTCTTCTTCTGGAACCTCATGCGCTCAGGAAGGACGAGTAAGTACATGTATAGAGCTGTAGATTGAACAACGGCATGGGCCGTTTTCGATTGGAATGGATTGAATGCATCACAACCTAGACTGGCTACGACACGTAAGGGGGAAATACCAGTGCCTGATCTGCCGAACTGAGCAAATGTCTTGGAATCCGTTAAATCCTCCTCCCTGTCTGGAATTAGGCGACGCTTCTGGTATTCAACCATCAGCCTTAGCTGTTATCCTGACTGCTTGAACTTGGGATATAACCACAAGTTCCAAACTCTTCACCAGGGATAAGACCATAGCCCTCAATGCACAAAGGGATATTACCATGCACCCTTAATGAAGAGCAGTTATGGATAAATCCCTAGTGCCTACCACAGTCACATGTACTCAAGTACTCGTGACTTTCCCCGCTCCTTCCCAAATGGGACATGGTGCGCCTCTTCCCGATTGGGAAGGAGCGCTCCCGGGCACGGTCGCTGGCCGAAATGGCCATAATTCAGACCAAAATTAATGGCACCTTAACTACTTGAACGGTAGACCTCTAGGATGCACACCAATGAAGCGCCAGGCAACAAACAGTAAGTTGCTTAATCCACTAGACCATTGCAGCGATAATATACGCCTCATGAATGTCCTCCATTAACCTTTCTCCATTTCTCCAACCCAGTGGGTATGCAGCCATAGATCTGTTCGCGTGATATATAGCTTTGTATTCCTTCCTAGAGCAACCGGTTATCGAATTATTTATACAATGTGTTGTACAAACCTCTATAAACGTAAAAGCACGGACCAGAAGTTTGGTTCCATCGGGAGAAAACCTCGGACAGGCATAAAAGTCGGCTCCAGATACGAGAGGCGTTACAACCTGTTTCTCGGTATCAATGATCACCAATGTGTTCACCACAGTGGAGGGTGTGTCGTTAGTGTGATCTTTGAGGATAGAGACAAGGATCCGTGGATTTGTGGGATGAACGTCAAAGAAAGCGTAACGAAACGCCTTGTTATCTGCAAGTTTTGGTTAGTAAATCCAAAGCGATGAATAAAGAACATACCAGGTGTAACTGGCTCGGCTTGACTGCCCTCCTTCACTGCAACTTTGTACAATCGATTATCGCTAAAATCGGAATAATGTGCGATTCTATCGTGAAGGATTGCTGCTGCTCCACCGTATTCATGCACTCCAGTCCGTACATTGACCTCTTTCCCTAAAATTTCTCGGCCAGTTTCAGAGTGTACGAGAACACATTGGCCTTTTTATGCAGGACGCCCTTCCAAGTGGTATATCTCAGAAGTAAAATCATCGAGTATTATCTCTTCCGTTGAAGCTGTCTATGAGAATTCTGGATCAGTATGGTCGAAGACAAGCGATGAAATAACTGACGCTGCCAGTGATGCGCTCTGCGGACTTCCAAGTACCGTACGGGGCGCGGTACACACCAAAAATTTCAAACCGGCAAGCACATATGTAGCGTTGTAGACCTAAACCTATTGACGTGACAGCTGCTGCGAGGGAAGAAGACGCAGGTGACTCGACAAAACAGAGGTAGACAGTGGATCCGAGATGCTCAAAATCGATGTGGAGATGAAATGGACGCAAGTCCCGTGCGGAAAGTCGAACTGGAACAATCATACAGGAAGTAAGACCTCCGCCGCAAGAGCATCAGGAAGGTATCGTTCAGGTTTGAATTCCACGGGATTGTGATATGCTCGTGGATCATGTGTTAGTTTCCTGAGACGCAGCAATAAGCATAAGATGGTAAAGAAATGGTAACATATACCATACCATAGATTAGGAATGAGCAACGACCCTTTGGGGATGAAGTATCCATTGTAAAAGTCATCCTGTGTCGCTCGGTGAGGGACCGCCAAAGGCGTAACAACATTCCACCGAAACACCTAAGAGATAGATTCGATTTCATGCAGTATTCGAATACCTCTTTGACCAATGCATCCATGTATGGCAGCAGCTTGTGATCTGCGAATGTGGGGAGTCTGTCATTTCCTACTACCGCATCGATCTCAGCTTGCGCTTTACGCGCAACATCGGGGTAGAGTGCCATGGCGAGGAAAAACAAGTAGATGGCCGAGACGGTTGTATCAGTGGCGCCTTGGGACGGAGAAGGGATTAGTAAAACATTGACTAAGGAGAAGGCTCAGTTACTTACCGCTATACAAAGAAGCTGCGGACCATTTCAGATCAAACTCCTCCTCCTCGGTGAGCTGTTTGCTTTCAAGTAGTGAGCTGGTGAAGGAGATTATTGCCGTGCCAGCAATCTATGAATTATAACAATTCATTAATCAGAGTAACGGGATGAATAATAGGGCAGAGGAAGGTAGTGAAGGATTAACAAATTCCTAGGAACTTCAAATTAAAACAGAGGACTTACGATCTGCTGCTTGCAGAAGTTGTGAGGCAGTTCGACAAGTTCGACGAGAGTGCCAGCCCATTGTTTCGCATTTCTTTTGAAATCTGCACCAGGCATCCAGTCGGGGACGTGTCGGACTATAGCATCATCGAATAGTCAGCTTCAGAGGTCATTTACCGTGTAAACAGAGAAAGAGGAGTAGTGGTAATAAGACGTGGAAGAAGAGGTAGAAAAAATAAGGATAAAGTAGACTTACGAGCGGGAATACAATCAACCATAAACTGCCCAGTCGATGTTGCGAGCGAAAACTGTTCAGTAGCGGCATTGGCTAGTGTAACGAATGGTCCTTGTGTTCTTGCACTTCATAGCCGTGCGAGATACGAAGAATCACTGCACCGGCGGTCCTAAACATATTGCAAGTTAGCGTCCATACTTCGCGGGAACACCCATCGTTCAGAAGCGGACCAGGCTGAAGAGTCTCGTAATGACACACCAGAATAGTTGTGCAAACAACTTGCCCAGTACTTCAGATCACCCTCAAAGCTTGAGATAGACACATTAACTGCCTCGTCTGTGAACTCGGGGAACTCGTTCAAGCAGTTGACAAATGTTGTGACCTCCTCTGCGAGTGCTTCGAACTGGTTAGAGAGATCCTCTAGTTCTATAGTCGTGTCAACCGTAGGACGCGCAACGTGCGGAAGAGCTCGATGTTTTCCAGACAAATCCAAGCCAGCACTCCTGTCTTATATATTTGGAGATGCGTGCAAGGAGAAAGAGTCTGAACACTTACTTCCACATCTCCAGAGCCTTGAACGACAGGCTTTGAGCTTTTCTTCGGTGAGATCTCCGTTGTTAAACATGGGGAATATGAGAGTTTGTCAGAGAGTGTCAGAGGTACTGAAACAAAAGACGCAATCAACGAAGCTTCGGAATTACGGCTGATTCAAATTGGGCTGAGTCACATGGTGTGAAAATGTCGTCCCAGATATGAAGGACGCTACGAGTGTGAAGGACGCCACACTCATAGTCCTCTCGTTCCTCGTCGGAGTCTCATCCTTTCGAATTTTGAAACTGGATGTAAAAGATAAAATACACGACAAGTAAAGGCCAAAGCGGTCAAAGCGGTCAAAGCGGTCCCAATTCAAACTCTATCTACATAAACCATCTCATTCAGTTACTCCGATCGTGATTGATCAGAGGTTGCGATACTTACTCAAGCGCACCTCTCCTCCTAGTAACAACCAGCTTAATCTGCGCTTTTCTTCAACAAGACATTTCGTCTGTAGCAGGTATGCAACAATGTCAATTCGTCACTCATACTAATCAATTCAGTTTATGTTGCAGTTGAGCACTATGCCACATATCGCTCCAGTCTTCCTCAGATACTCTCGATAGCGTGCTTACAGTTTCAGAAGGTTTCAATCTCGCTCTCAGCTTGTGCATCCTTAGATGAATATTTAATTCACCATTGGACTCTATGCATTCCGGAACGCATAATGAACTGTACGAACTTGTTCTGCTCTTATTCGGCACCATGAACTTTACTTAGATATCCTCCATCCAATATGCCAACGATATCTCGAAATGACAGGCTGACTTGTCCGACAAATTCTTGAGTAAATGGACCTAAGTTTTCCCCGCGGGAGAGCAGAATTGTGTCCACCCAGAAGCGTTGGTAGAAGAAAAGGTAAGCATTTGACCAACACCTACCACTGCATTGTTTGAGGTTAATTTTCCAACAAATAAATTATGGAAATGATACCACATATGCTCATATGGCTTTACAAATATGCTCGGAAAAGAACTCCAAGACTCACCGATATTTGGCTCTAGTTCATTGCTTAGAACAACGGACTCGATTCTAGATGTACAGTACTTATTCAGAATGAAATATAATTTTATGAATGTTATTGTGTTCAGTACATACAATTTCTGCATAATACAGACTAGAAACATGTATTGAAGCGAGTCCAGAGCATCCGGATGATATCTGTCATCATTTCATTGCAAGAGGCTGTCGTTTCAAACGACGAGCTCGAAGTTAAGCGCCTACGGACCGCGCTTCCGAGCGTGATTCTTTTGCGATCTCATGGTTTGCTCTTGACGTTCACTCAACACGCCGAATTACCATCCAAAACTTTCTTAAACCTCTTCAGGCTCGTGGTACGTGTTTTTTCTTCATCTTTGGTAATTATCTGGAAGTTTTCTGACTTCTTTCTTAGCTACAGCTTCATATTCTCTCAAAATCGATCCCTCTTCTCGTGAGGCGGCTTGACCTGGCAATCTTCCTCAGCAATACATCTGGCAGACTCGATATTGATGCGTAGACCTCCTCTGTACGCTATCGCTAATACATGAGTGCCCCGAGAAAGGACAGTTGTGGATGCAATGGAGGACCATAACGACGTTGTAGAGATACTCACAAAGCAAGGCATTCAATAGCGATTGTAGCAAGTGGCAGTTGGGATAAAGGTATGTACATGCCTTTGAAGTACTTTTGCCTACTCTCAGTTGTTTATCGGCTCATTATCAAAACAGGAGACTTGTCCAGATCGAAAAATACACCATTTTTACAATCGTAGCCGTTCAAACTTTCCTCCACGAAGAGGACATTCACCTCGAAGGGACCATTCTCCGACTCCTGCGTTCGAAGAAGAAACTGTTACAGATGTATTCATTCGTGCTGTAGCTGTCGAGGTAAAGGCCATGGTCTTGGTTACGAAGAAAACCCACGAAACAGAGAAGAGAATAATCCCAAGTATGCCTTTCTCGGACGAGATGTGAGCGTTCTTTTGTCATCCCAAGGTCCATTGCTGATCATGAACTAGGGCTGACGTTACAATTTCTACCGAAATCTTATCGAAGACGAACAAACAACCCATGTCACCTAAATTTGATAATGAAGTGAGCTGAACTTTTTTAAATCAGACTCTTCGTGCTTGATTAATGAATACAATTTGGCTACTCGACTGATTCTGCAGAAGAGTCTGAACACGAACGGATACGCCAAAGTACTCTGGGAAGATTGGCGCGGAAGAGATTCGAGGCAATGTTACGAGCTCTTTCTGGGAAACGTGGTGAAATCGTCCGAGGGTGCCATGGCAGTCTTGAGCTCTGTTTACTTCAACATCGATGGCTAAGAAAGCGTTGGAATCTCAGCTCTTGGACCTTATCTTCAGTCCTTTTTTCGGTGCGTTTTTTTCACTGCGTGCACGAGTGACGGACTCTGATCTTGACCTTTTTTTGAGACACCTTCTATTCCAACAAGGAGTTCTTTCTTCATGAACTCATCTCCACGCCTCCGACGCTCTCGATAGAATCCGATACACGTCTTTAACCGACCCTTCAGACTTCCGTGCGAAGGATTTATCATTTGTCTTGTCCCAAACGAAGAAGCAATTCTTCTCCGTTATTGATACTGGGCTACCCTCTTCATCCACAAAAACCCGATACGCGTCTTCGATCGATCCTACACTGGGAAGGACTTGATCATCCGTCTCGTTCCCAACACGGAAGCGAATGTCCTCTCCATCATCAATACTGGTATCGGTATGACCAAGGCTGATATGGTCAACAACCTTGGTACCATCGCAAAATCTGGAACAAAGGTCAGTGGTTTTTTCGTTCTTGTTTTTCATTCATTCACTCATTTTCACTGCGATTTTAGGGTTTCATGGAAGAGCCTTGATATCTTTATGATCGGTCAATTCGGTGTCGGTTTCTACTCTGCCTACCGTGTCGCCGAGCGCGTACAGGTCATCTCCAAGCACAACGACGGTGAACAGTACGTCTGGGAGTCGGCTGCTGGCGGTACCTTCACCATCACTCAAGACACCGACAACCCTCCTCTTGGCCGTGGTACCGAGATCCATCTTTACCTCAAGGAAGACCAATTCGAATACCATGAGGAGAAGATGATCAAGGACATCGTGAAGAAGCACTCACTCGGAATTCATCTCCTGCTCTATCCAACTTGCCGTCACCAAGGAGGTTGAGAAGGTAAACTTTCTTCGTAACGTTTAGTACGCGTCGAGCTAACTTTGTTCCTTTGTAGGAGGCAGAGGCAGAGGCCGACGCCGAATGGAGAACTTATCATTTGTATTGAATCTATGAATCTGAATGTAGGCTACATGGCCCGGCGTAGAAGTGACATAATTCAATTAGTGTATTTAACTTATGTACATCGTTCGCATGAACAAGTGGTTAGTGCGCACCGTGAGCGTTTACTGCATTGATTAGGCGCTGGAGTATTCCTAGAGCACAGGGTTCGATTCCTTGCTACGACATTTTACTCCGGCTCCATGTCGGTCCGGTGAATGATTCCGGTGTCCCCGTTGCACTTATCTTTGTCAGCGCGTACCTCCGCCTCGGTGACTCATCATCCCGACGCTATGGGTGCTGGGGAAAACTGGTGCATGGGATATATCCCTTGGTCATGTTGGTGCTACGGATTTATCCCGTAGCGCCATTCCAGAGGCATTGGCTCTTCTGTGGTTATATCCTTGCTGAAGCATTTGCAAAGTAGGGATGTAGCCTAGTGTCAAGCCTTCAGGATAACAGTTACAGGTGGGTCATCGTCAACATCACCTTGATACGCAGTTTCTACACCCTCACGATTAAAACGGATGTCTTCAACGCGCAGACAGATGGGCATGATTAGATCGTTCGACTCCACCGCCGGCAGTGGTTGACGCTTAACTTTTTGACTCTTTTGCGACCATGCGTTTTCGTTGGGGTACCTGTAGTTGAAGAATCTACGATAGATAAGCCCTGGCACAGTTCGCAAATAAGCAGCGAGCTTGGTGTTTTTGGGTAGCATGCTATGTGCTTGAATATATATATATCCCGATCTCGGATAGCGTGACTTGAATGCACCTCGAAGGACACTGGGATGAATTTTATTAGCTTCGAAATCAGCCCATATCTTTTCAACGGCCTCGGTTTCGCTACCGCGCTTCAATGCAAGTCAGACCAGTCAAATTATGAAATAGATATAAAAATGCGCTTACCATGCACCGTATAGCGAAAATCTGGTAATCTTGGGTGGTAGTCCCGCTGTAGTTACTCGCTATCCAGGCTGCCAGAAGTTTCTGTTCTGATGTGTGCTCCTCTTCCATCTCTACCTCTTCTTCCTCGTCGTTTATGGTAGATCGATGTTTGTCCACACTTATCATTGCGGCATCCTCAACCAAGCCCATCTTCGCTTCGAGTTCCTTCACAGTCTCGCTTGTCATTGCGCTGTCCTCAACCAAACCCATCTTCGCTTCGAGTTCCTTCGCAATCTCGCTTGTCCGCTCATCCCATTCATCGGGATCCATGTCATTGATTTTGCAACACATAGCCCAAACGTCGTTCTCGTAGTCATTGCCAAACACTTTCTGGAGCTCTATTCGTGCGTCAGGAAGCGACAAAGTGGTCGTAAGCATCCTCTGCGCAATTCGCCACCCTTGCAAAATGCGGGAATTACTAAAAAAAACTCCGTAAGACCTTTACAGCTGATAATAAAAAATAGTGACTTGCCAATTGGAAAGTTTATCTGTTTCGCCAACGTTGATATCGTTTGATGGTGCAGGAGAGTCGCCATCTGTTTCAGGCAAAAAGAGAGGAAGAGGAGCAAGAGGTGGCGCTTGTAAGGGAGAAAGTGAACGACACACGGGAGTTGTGACTCCTCCAGCAGCTCCACCAAGCCATTCATCCGATAAGAACGAACTTGGAGGTGCTTGTGAGAGGGAACGCGAGTGTTGAGTAGGAGTTGCGCCTGCAGCAGGTGTGGGGGCACCGTCATGCCATGGCGAGAGCGGAACGGGAGGCGTTTGCGAGCGAGAAGGTGATTGAATAGGTGTACCTCCTGCAGGTGTAGGAGCACTCAAAGGCCATTCCTCCGCAATCTCATGCGACGGGGCTGCTGGAGGCGTTTGTCCAGGAGGGAAGCAAAGCTGATGATTTCGAATGTCTGCTACCATTCTGGCAAGTTCTTTGCTCTCAGCCTCACGCAAGATACATTGAGATATATCGTAGGCGCGTATTTCGTACTGTAACTCGTTCTCTCCAGATATCACTGGAATGTGGGTGAGAACGGTACCGGTACAGGTCTGCACTTTGAGCGGGATCGTGTTGGGCGGAGGAGATGAGGATGGCTTTGCACGAGCCCGTTTTTCAGGACGAGGCAGGGATGATAGATCTGTTTGCGCTTTGCGCTTGTTCTGTCGCGATTTCTCTGGTTTCCGTTGTATCTCCTGCCTTGCCCACTCTCCTTGAACCGCATAATGTTCCCATCTTTTCGCAACTTCTAAAACTCCGTAGACCTCGTCTCGTCTCCGCAACGGTACACTCTCAGCAGCCTGGCGTGCTCGTTCAGCGGCCATCAATTCGTCGTCGTCCGAATCGTCCAATTCATCGTCGGATTGCTGAGCTTCTACATCGACTAATATTGAGCGGGATAACTGTAGGAAATTAGTGTTATATATTATACATGTAATATGATATACCTTAAGCTTAGACGAATCCATGTTTCGAATACCGAGTGCCGAGCTGCTGGCGACTGCCACAACGCTAACTGCTATTGGAATCGTCAGCATACCATTCAAGAGCATAGCTCATCTAACATCTCTCCGTTTCTGCTTTTTTTGATAACTTCTCACTTTTTTTGTAGGCCTTTAGCCGTTTCAAGCATTCCGAAATATGTACATTGTTTCTATTAACTATACGAACTAAAGACGACTTACCAGCAGACGACTTGACTTACCAGCAAAGTCGAACTTGAGAACAGAGAGTCAAATAGCGTGACATAACGCCTGACAGCCATTGATATGACAGTAACGACTGCTTTGTGCTGACGTCTCGATAACACATCAGAAAGCGCTGACGTGTTATCAAGACGTCAGCACAAAGCAGTCGTTACTGTCATATCAATGGCTGTCAGGCGTTATGTCACGCTATTTGACTCTCTGTTCGTCAGCTAACGTGTGCACTAGTACTGGCAAAGATGCGCTAATGCCTTTTAACAGAATTTGATGGATGTTCCTGAGCTGGAGGAAGCCTTTAACACAATGTCGACGGTGAGATTGACGAAATGGGACGTCGCAGAGCTCCTGAGCGATACGATTCTGCTTGACACACTTTTAGCAAAGATACCTTCGTAAATCCAGATTGCGTTTCGCTCAGCGATCCATCGATTTGGCGTTCCTTAGATATGCTCTAAATTTGAAGATTGCTGACAATGTCCGATGAGCAGGAAGAGGAGGATCAATGGTCGCGTCAATGACCTCTCCCGCATGAATCCAACCTATTCCGATACTCAATCCAGTCATATGTTGAAGCTCAAGATTGATTCCTCTTTCAAAGTCCCTTTGTCCCCGGATCCAATACAGTATTCGCGCTACGGCTCTTCGATGCGGTCAGTGCCCTACGTACGTTAAATGCACTCGTATAAGCGTCCTCAAGAAACTCCGTGTTACGAAAAACACATATCGGCGAACAGCAATACGCGCTTCTCCGCTAGTACAAACAGCATGAAGAGGAAGAGCTCCTTAAACCTCTCGAAGAAATTGAAAGCTAGCGTTGGTGTCTCTCGAAAAACAAAATCGATACCCGCATATCCTAAGTGTGTTCCGTATCATTATCCTCCTTCGACGCCGGTAAGACAAGGGGGCAATTGCACGATTTATCATCTCCTGTAGCTAACGAACACGTCGTCTTGAACCAACAGGAACATGTAAGTGCTATGTTACTCCTCGCGAGCTATCCAGATATACTGAGTCTAAGATCATGAGCCCGGGCCCTTATGTCAATGACTTCCACTATGGCTACTATTACTATCAGAACCAGGGACCTAGGCCAAATCCTCAAGTACGCGCTCGATCGCATCTTGGGGTAGGATGATCTGAAAGGGAAAGGAATTTGGGGATCATGAAGTCCAAGGGACATTTATTACCGATTGATTTCAATGTCGGGTTCATAGGGATAATAATCGTTGCATGCTGTCTCGAGAACATTAGATGCAGTCTACTGATACATAAATATGAGATACCCGGAACAATGAGCATGGCAATCTTCCTTTGTATCAACATTCGGGAATCCTCCGAGAAGCGTCCGAGATTTAGAGTACTCAAGTCTGCTGTTATAGAGCCAGCTGGAGACTAGAATTCGAACCCATTTCTTATATCTCTGGTCGCTCCCATTCCTCTCATTGGCTCCATTTCTCCGCTGGCACCAAAATAATGTGATCACAATGGAGCATGAGCACGAGCATCTCGTTCCTGCCGCATGTTGTATGAGTTTGAATTTTCTATCCGAATTTTGGGATATAGTTCTATCTCCTTCATTCCCATGTTGAGGACGACTGATGGAGATTCAGAAGGTTCGACGCGGTACGAAATCCTATTGGAAGCAGTTTCTCGTTAAATCATGCTACATTGAGGCCCACAAGCACATACAATGATGTGGTTGACTGCAATGCCTCCAATGTCGCCGCAAGGAATAATTATCACCCTTATTCAATCATCCAAACATACGTACATGGTTGGATGACTCGACTGAGCCATCTCATCGCATCGTTACCTTACACGAATATAGACATTTTGCATGATCATGGTGTGCTTCGATCGCACCGAGAACCTCGAAAATGTTGACATGGTGGTATGCCCCCATATCAATCAAATCTCACTGAAATTTTTTCAGAGGTGTCAGTCGGCACCGTCCCAGGAATCCCATGATCTTCCAATTTTGTTCTTAAAGAAGCATTTTACAGTCAGAAATGGAGTGTTAATCTCTCCGCAAGTGAAATCGTTTTCTCTATCCTCACCACCACGCACATTGAAAATGAATGATGCTGTATCTGCTTCTTATAGATTTGTCTCCGTCACTACAAGTAGGTTCTGTCCAGCATCCAAGAATAATTCTTGACCTTAGTACTCCCTCATCATAGAATCGATAAATTTCTCTTCAACTGAGAAAAAGTCTCGGACGTCGCGCGAGCCTTACTGTCTCCGAGGTCAGTCATTTCTTATTTAATTGGGTAACTCGGATGGATAAATTTATAATTTGCTTACCCGTCGTCATCCTCAGCCTGTGATTTCTGCCACAGGCGAAGACGCAAATGTATCAAAAGTGACAACGGCGATGAAAAATGTTTAAGATGCAAGAAGGAACACCGAGGTTAGTTTTTTCTTTCTTGGTAAATTACCTTGACTGATTTCGAAACACTGAAGAATGTTCGTATACTCGCCAGCGAATGCTTGGCGACCCTTCTATTATCAAACGAATAAAGTTGACTGTTACCGCTAAGCAAAATAAGGTTCGAATATTCTGTTATCTCACACAACAGTTGCTCAGCATATACACCAACTTCGTCGGCTCAGCCACAATGTACCCTGCTTAGCTGTATCGCAAGGTCCTCCAATCATAGATCCTGGCACCCGAAAACGCCTTACAGCCCGAATTGCATGACATTGAATCGAATTCTACCTCTCCCAGCTCCCTTTTGCATTCCTCCCGTACCCTCTCTGGCTACGTACTCGCTTGCAGAAAATAGATCAGATCGGCTTGCGCCCATTTTTGTCGGGCCACAGCCATCATCCTTACCTCCGCTCAAGGCATTACTCGCAGAATTGTAGAAAATCGTTGAACTTTTGTATGTAATCTTGCTCATCGATAATAAATACTTTTATGCATATAACACAGATCGATACGATGATATCAAATAACACGCAAAGATAGTAGCCACCCGGGTGCAAATAAAATTTAGGTAGCAAGGACAGCAACTTCAAGAAAGCAGTGATATGTAGATATATAGTATATGCGCGTATAGAAGGATTCTGGAAGCTCAACTCTGAGTGTGAGCATGCGCCAAAAGATAGAAGCAGTTGATTAAGCCTGCAATTTCGAAACTGTATATGTACTGCGACGTCGACGACGTCAAGATGGCATGACCCATCTATACAAGCAGCGAGATGAGCGAATTATGGTGCTTTTAGATGAGAAAACTGTACATGGTCCGAATCTTAATATCCCGCGGAAACTTTCCCGTCGTTATAATCAGGGATCATTGACGGCTTAGGGGACAAACTCGAGGCACCCTGCAAGACACCATAATCAGCACTGGAGACCGAGCGAAAAAAGTATCATCTCTCCTGGATTTCTTTTGATAATCATAACATCCTTTTTGCGGTGTCAGTTTCCGCCTGCAATATATAGATAGTAACGAAATTTGTGACATCGTGGATATCGTGTAAATATCGTTCTCGATATCCAGAAATCGTGGATCCGCGACGTCTCGACGTCCACGATATCGTTACAAATATTCTCTCCAAGTTTTTTCAAAAAATACTCACAATTTCTTCAAATTTTTATGGGGGGGAAATGATAAGGAAATTGAGAGAAAATTTTAAATTTTGTTCATGTAACTTTTATGACCTTATTTTGAGACTGTTCCGAAAAACGTTAACATAACCTGGGCGCGTAAAACAGAAGAAAATTGTTATTATTATTACCCTAACCATAGCCAGGTTAATTAAGGAATACTTTCAATAAACGGCTGGATGAAAAGTGATAAATTTTTTAAATTTCTTTCCCTTTTTGGCGGCGCTCATACGCAAATAAAATTGTGCAGATTTTAACAATAACCTTCGTATTTCTTCACCTTATTCAGGCGCTGAATACGTGGCGGAAATAGTCTATATCCTCGTCATATTTTCAGTATATTTTCGGTCCGTTTATGCTCTCATCCCCGCAGTGTAACGTTCAATATCACAGCTTGACCAACCACCATCCCTCCAGTCCAGATTCCATCCACGAACGAAGAGCCTCGCTCTCCAATCCATTGTCTTTTTTCTTGTTATTCCACTCTCACTCCCTCTGCGGAATTGTCGCTCAAGACACGGATACGATTGTTGGCCTCAGGGCCACCTACATCTCTGGTACCAACACTGCTGATTGTTGGCAACACGTACGTGTGTTGCTTGCTCATGATTTTGATGTTTCTAACTCGGCTTTAGCTGACCGTCACCAACACGGACACTGGTGCCTCTATTGACGTCACTGTCACCGATAAATGCTTGTCTCCCGTAGGCAGACTCTCGCAAGCAAGCTTGCTATATTTAGAGTCTGCACAAATTCACGCCGCGTCACCAGGACCTCGATTTTCAAGTGCCTGCCGTTTCCTTTTTTATCGAGTATTTCCTTTTATATCGAGTATTCCCTTTGTGGATGATGGCTCATCGCCAGTAAGCGCCAGCTCCTTGCTCATTTATTTCCATCCTCTGTGAGCGTAAGATTCACTTTCAATGATGATTTCTTCACATGTACATGTATGGCTATCATTAGAAGTAAATTGGTTAGATAGTGAGCCCATTAACGTGCTCACATAGGACTCGCGTCGAAAATTTTCTCAAATTAGGCGCTCACACGTGAGTGAAAAATCGAACTACGGTCAGGGCCCATTAATCTTGATCAGACTAGATAAATGCAAGGTCTGTGGAGGTAGCGACCTCTACTTGTCGACTGGCGCTTTCGAGGCGTTGAATGCCGTAACGTTGAACGGTGGTACCTGTAAGCACCCTTTTTTCCGACCGCCATTTCAGTGATTGACGACTTTATTATTTCAGTAAACATCACCTGGGCTTGGGCGAGCTCCAGCGGCAGTAGCAGCAGCTCTGTCTCTGTCGCCTCTTCGAGCTCTGTTTCCGTCTCCAGCTCTTCAGCCGACTCCTCTTCTCCTACCTCCGTCAGCGTAGCCGAAGCCATTGCCCCTGCTCCAACCAGTTCTAGTGTCTCTTCCACCGTCGCTTCTACTTCCACCTCGTCCTCTGTTGCCTCTTCGACCTGTGAGTTAATAGCTATACGTGTCTCCTGAATCAACCCACTGACTTGTTCTCTTTCCAGCGAGTACCGCTTCCGCAGCAGCCACTGGCTCCTCTTCCAACGGCTGGACTCTCTCCCAGTCTCTCACCGGTCAGAACCTGATCAACTACTTTACTGCGTAAGCAACTCTCCATTTCCCATAACCCGTCCGCCCCATACTCACTTCGTCTTTCCACCGACAGTCCCTCCGGGGCCTCTGACAACAGCGGTGTCGCCAACTACGTCGACAACCTCATCTCCGTCAACTCTGATGGCGACGTTCTCATGTGGGTCGACATCACCGAGAACGTGAACCTCCGAAACTCGATGAAGTTGTCTTCCTCCGAGACCTTCAACGTTGGTACTATGATGATCTTTGATATCGTTCATATGCCTACTGGATGCGGAACGTAAGTACCCTACCTCCCATCTCATCTCTAATACTGATCCCTGTTCCAGCTGGCCCGCTCTCTGGCTCCTCGGTGGCGGAACCTGGCCCGCCGCCCGCCGGAGGTGAAATCGGCATCATCGAAGGTGTCAACGAATACGTCCACAACGTCATGTCCATCCACACCTCCGAAGGCTGCTCCATCACTCAGAACAACGTCAACGCACTCGTTGACTCCACCATTAACGTCGCTTCCGACCTCGACTGCTACGCTTACGCCGACCAAGATCAAACCTGCGCCGCTACCTCTTCCCAGACCAATTCCTATGGGTCTGGATTCAATGCCGGAGGAGGTACCTATGCTATTCAGATCATCGATGCGGGGATCTACATCAACTACTGGGCGGCCGGAAGTGTGCCCAGTGATATTCCCAGTGGAAGTCCCAACCCGAGCTCGTGGAGTGCTCAGACGTTCTTCTCGGCGACCAACTGTGCGATCGGGACGTACTTCACCGATCTTGCGCTTATCATTGATACCAACCTTGGTGGAACGTTCACTGAGGGTGTTTAAAAAAAGGAAAGGAGAGAAATTTTGAAAATGATAAGGAAATTGAGAGAAAATTTTAAATTTTGTTCATGTAACTTTTATGACCTTATTTTGAGACTGTTCCGAAAAACGTTAACATAACCTGGGCACGTAAAACAGAAGAAAATTGTTATTATTATTACCCTAACCATAGCCAGGTTAATTAAGGAATACTTTCAATAAACGGCTGGATGAAAAGTGATAAATTTTTTAAATTTCTTTCCCTTTTTGGCGGCGCTCATACGCAAATAAAATTGTGCAGATTTTAACAATAACCTTCGTATTTCTTCACCTTATTCAGGCGCTGAATACGTGGCGGAAATAGTCTATATCCTCGTCATATTTTCAGTATATTTTCGGTCCGTTTATGCTCTCATCCCCGCAGTGTAGCAATCCTTGATCAGTTCTTGCACCTCTTCTGCATGATGGATATTGCAGTTGTCTAGTATGATAATACTCCGGGCCCTGGATAAGGGTTTGTCAAAGGCATCTATAGATATGTAGTGAGAATACATCAGCACAGCAGCAAGAGAAAACATACTACATGCCTAGTGATGTGCTGGCTGGGGCTCAGAGCCCTTGAGCCCTCTGAGCTGGGCCTGATTGAGCCGGAACTGGCCCCAGCCGTCTCTAGGGCTCAGGAGGGCTCAAGGCCCGGCTCAGATTCTTGAAAGCCCTGAGCCGGAGTCTTGAGCCGGGGCTCAGGGCACTTTATTTTACCAGCAGAATGCATCATAAAAAGAAGCTTTATTCTGTTGTTAAATGTCATGTAAGTGGTTGTAAATATTTATAAATTTTAGTCCATTGCATTCTCTGGCTGCTTTCAAGGTTGTACATGCACTCGCAATGGATTTTATGCTTGGGTGTATGATTTACATTGAATTGACATTGAACATGACATTATTTGCAGATAAAAAATGGGATTTCATATATGTACCTTGTTGGTACCTTGAGCTGGGGCCTGAGCCTGAGCCGGGCCCTAGCCGAGCCCCAGCCGCCATGTAGGGCCCGGCTCAACATTTTGATCAGCCCTGGCCGGGGCTATCTGAGCCGTGGCTGGGGCTTTTGAGCTGGGCCCCAGCTGGCACATCACTATGTAACATGCCGTTCAAGGAACTTTAGAAACTTTCAGGATGTCACTGAACCTGGAATAACATACTTGGCTTTTGGAAATTAATCATATCCTCTCCTCTCATACCGGGTTTAAGATTTTCCTTATCTTCCCTTCTCTTGTAGGCGACAATTCTATTGATATTTATTGCAGGCAGAACAGATACTCGTTCCCCACGGATAAACTGCCTTTGTTGTACACAGCGGTGACCACACTTAGCACGGCCAAATTTTTGTAACACTGTCTTGGCATTACAGGCTGCTTCATCAATGAACAGAAGCATATCTAGCCATGGAGCAAGCTTTGCTATGCAAAGCATGTAATATGATCATTTGAGATCATTTTGTTCAAGTGCTCAAATTGAGACCTGTTTCCAAGAGATATTGAGCTTCCAGAGTGCTCAAATGAGCAAAGTGAGAGAAACACAGATTCGGCATTTTGAAGCTCAAATTGGATCTCATTAAGGTACAAGCAGGGATGCAGGTCAATGAGGGCTGAGATGAAGCAAATATCAGTTTTGTTGAGAAAATAGGGCCAGCCTTGTCCCCGCAATGCAGGTTTGACCTTGCAAAGCTCACAATATTGGGTAAGGATAGTATAAACTAGTGATTTCTTTATCTCAAGATAAGTGCAGATATGTCTGACAGGGAGACCCAGCTCCCAGAACATTTCTGGGACCCTTGAGTGCAAGTCATCAGAGAACCAATGCATGAACATGTGGATGAACCAAGGATGACATGTGATTTCAACACAGCCACTCAGATTTTTCAAATTTTTTGAATTCCATATAATTTCGCGCACAGTTGTAAGCCTTTTGCAGATGGTTCAAACTTCAATTTGTCTGAATCCATTTTCTTCTTTAGTTCTTTGAGTTATTTATTTTCCACAATCCTCCGAAGAAGCAAGAAAAAGTGTGTTGCAGGAAATGGGGCATTTGGGGCATATTGGGGTGTATTGGGGCATATATGCCCCAGGCCGATTGTAGTGAGCTCCAGGAGACCGGAAGTAAAATAATATCTATGGGACTCTTATGGGGCACCGGCCCTGGGGTGGCCACGGCGCATGGTGCGTTGGGGAAACCTAGGTTGCCCCAAACCCCTTCCTTTTTTCTGCCACGAGCCCACTGTGTCACAGTGCTTCTGCTGCACGGGGCCTTCTCTTTCTCCTTCTATAATAGTTTCAGTTTCCTTTAAACACTCAAGGTCAGACCCAAAATTATTTAAACACAATTAAACATTGAGATTGGTAGCAATAACCAAACAAATAACATGCTCTAATTAAACAAGGCTACTGCACAACAATTAAACAACAGATTTAAACAACCTTTCTAAACAAGGTGAGTTTGTTGAACAATTAAACAAAACCCAAATTCATTCAACTTTTGCCAGTCTTTAAACAAAGTACTTCAAATCATTAATGTTAAAGATAGGGTCCTCCGATGTATCTCCTCCCTCATCATCCTCGTCTTCATCTTCACCCACATTGCCGTGTTCAAAAAGCAACCCACCAGCAATCTTGGGGTCAGATGTTGAAAAGCCCACTCGAGTCATGTTCCAGAGATTGCCCTCAGTCACTTGGGAATCTCCAGGTGTCCGGCGTTTCTCTGTCGACTTTCTAAACGTGTCTTTCACCATCAAAGGTCGCCATTTCACTTCATCAAGCGCTCCAAGTGCATGGAGAGCATCGCGGAATAGCATGTAGTCCGCAATGAGGGTCTCCCACTTAGCTTCAATTGAATGAATCTCTTGATTCAAACGCGTATTGGCATCTTGACCTCGAGCATGTTTGATCTTGTGCTCGTATGCAGCTGTCAGAGTCTTGCAGGTTGTCTGAAGTGTGTTGATAATGTCACCCAGAGCAACTTCCAGCATCTGGACTTGTTTGTTGCCCAAACCGAGCAGATGAAACTTCTGACGGTCTGAAGCTGAGAAGTCCGAAGGCAGGAAAAGACATTGATCCTTGGGTTCTTCGGCAGATTGCCCAACAAGTTGCAGTGCGATGGAACACATAAAACGTGTCTGTTCTTTGTGCCATTTGTCGATACGTGTGGACAGCTTAGTGCAACGAGACCGGACCTCTGTTGTAGGATTCGCTTTACAAGTTTTGGCTATGCGGCATATACAAGCTCTAGACATATCTAAATTAGCATTGAGTAGAATTGTATAGCACAACACGCACTGTAGTTGAGCAAGGGCCAGTCCCTCTTGTAGCCATGAAACCGCTGCTCCAACTTTCACGTCTCCTGAGCTAACAGTAATTGTATCTTTTGATGACATCAACCTGTCCACGAGCGCTTTGAGGATTGGTGCTACAGATATCATTAGATCATATGAATGATAACAAGTTGTCCAAAAGCTCACCTTTCTCATGGTTGTGTTCATATACACTCATTACACTCCTTTTATTGCGAGGATCCACATGAGGCGATCTATCCATGGCGCTCCATGCCACTACTCGGGATTCGTTTAGTTCACATAGGCTGATAAAATGGTTGCGCTTCTCGATGTACTGTTTCTTCGCATGGTTGAGGACCTTAACAAGTTGTCGTGCTGTGAATTTTCTTGTTAGCATCTCCGCTATGCCAGAGGGTGTAATCACATACCCAAACCAACCGTCTTCCTCCAGTTCCAATCCCCGTAGTGGATAACCAACATATCAATACGATGGCCAGGATTCATCTGCAATACAGAGGGACCCACGCCATTAAACACTGCCCAGCCATACTCCACCATCTCCGCATGAAAATGGCTGGTACATGGCTTGTAAACATAGCAGTATAGAGGCACGCATCCTGGTCCATGATTTTTGATGTGGCATGCAGGTATCAACCACCGTGACTTGTCTATCTGATAAGCAAAACACTTATGGTACTTGTGCCAACATTGTGAGATGTTTGGAGTGAGACCGCACATGTTGTCGTAACTCCAGATACAGTTGGGTTCATGACCTTTGTCGAAAATTGCGGCCTCTAAATCGAGCTCCATGGCGAGGTCTACAAGTGCATGACTGAATGAGAAATGCTCACAGTTAGCACAAAACAAAGTATTTCTGTGTTAGTCTACATACCGTTCCCCGTAGGTCATGTCCACACTAGATCTGACAAAGATGTGTTCGCACTGAACATTGATATTTCCAGTAATTCACTGGTTCTTGAACTTTGCATGATTGACACTGTTGGCCACGTTGAGATGGTTGCAAGTCATTTTCTGATATGGCAATTAGTCACGATACAATTGATACAAGGGCACGCACCTCCTTCTGCAGCTGCAGAACCGTCTCTAGGTAGTGCTGATAGCGTTGTTCCGAAGGCATGTAGGCTCTCCCACCAAACAGAGAGACATCATTGGTATTGTTCTTCTTGTCGTAGTTCCTGGTCTTAAAGTTTCCGTCAACAGTCCTTTTGAGTGAATTTAGGTGACTAGAGCACAGTAAGAGTGAGTATGATACCGAGAATGTTTGTGCAACTTATCAAAGATGAGACGGAGTTCTCTCCCAACCAGATTCCATATTAACATCTGGCTCTGGACAGGCAGGGCAGTACAGCATGAGATTACCTTTTGGACGATGAGGGAAAAGTTCATTCATGCCGTCGCTGTGAAGCCTCCCAAATTGCTTCTTGGCTTCCAGCAAGGGCCATATGCGGGTGACAAATATGAATTGTTTGTATGGATCCTAGAGCAGGTTCACTTGTAAGAATCTCGAAGTGGAAATCAAGTAGGACATACAGGCACATTTCCAGTGAATACATTGTCTGTGAGACGACGTAAAGCACGGATGTAATGATAGGTGGTGATTTTTGACTGTAAAGTCATAATCTGCCAGTCTTGCAGTAAGTGAAAAGTAAATGCAGTTTGTGGTTCCACGACTGTAGCAGGGAAGAGATCTGCATCAAAAAGCTGGCGCCATCTGCCATTATCCCCGCACTGACAAGTAGTAATTTTTGTGGCGTGAACACCGTTGAGATCCACGACAGTCATCAGAATGGCCTTCAAAGCTTTGGGACAATGTTCGCCGTCATGTCCGAGTGGAATGCCATAGTCTGAGTCAAGTAAGACGGATATGTCTTGCCGAACGAAGTAACCTTGCTCATGGCTCCAGAATTTGGCCCAGTGAAAAGGGTGATGCTTGTGAGCATTGACCCAGCACGACCGACATAAAGGTGAGAACTGCGTACAGTCCAAGCACCGTACTTCACGAATGGCGTTCCCGCATGCACACGGAGTCCCAATGCGAACATCAGCCTCCTTCATCATCAGTAGCTTCGCTGCGACTGGAAATATTTTGCTGTAATCAGCGAGGAGCTTCGCGTGCTTGAAATTATTGGTCATAAACAAGGTTAGATCCTCATAATACATTGACGACTCACTTTAGACCGTGTTTCCTCTGAAAAGTCTGGTGAAGGCTCTTCATCATCTACTTCCATTGGCTCCGTGGATTAAATGAGCGGAGCCATAGCCTGAGGAGGAGGTGGGTGAGGAGAAGGTTTCTGCGAGGTACTTGGGGGCCCAATGATAGTCGTTTATGTGGTTGAGCGCGAACCATTCACAAAAGTCATGGTTTGGCGCGGTGCAGAGAGGCTGGCAAACATTTTGGTGTCCCGCACCATCTGTTTGAGGTGTTTGTTCTTGCTCATGTCGGCTGATGAACAACGTTTGCGTAGACTAGATGAGGGTAAGAGGCAAAGTGGCACAGGTTGCACACTGTGGCGAAACCTGAGCTTTGACAAATTAGATGAACAATAAAACTTATGACAGTGCTACCCGGTCCAAATTTTTGTCCACCCTGAGCCTATCTTCCTCAGACAATGCCAATCCTAGATTAAGGTCATTTCGGACCAATTTGGAGTTCTTGTTTGCTTAAAAGGATAGATCAAAGCGTACTTGTGTAGGTCAAAGCGTAATTGATAACGAAAAGTCAAAACTAATATTTTACGTAGAAGAGTAATGTACAGTTTACAACGGAAAAAAACGTCAAAAAAAGAACAAGCTTTCGAACATATTACTCGGTTGAGGTCAATTATTGAAAATATGCGGAGCATGAATGTGCCAATCCTTCAATGTAACGTTCGATGGCTTCAAAGCAATAATTGAACCATTCCTGACAACAAACGGGGTGTTCCACTTGATCTCCCTCCAAACACCAGTCACCGCAATATATCGGTCAATTGAGCGCGCTGATTTCAACCCAACCAATTGTTTCTCCAAATATGCCCCCAACGAGATAAAGGAGCCAGGTGCTATACCCAGCTTAACGTCAATTGGGCACAGGTCGCTTTTTGTCTAGAAATCGAGTCAGTGGGACAGTAGACATGATTTGAAAACAACTGTTTACATCGGTGAAGACATATAAAGTGACGGAGGTTTGCGCCACTGCCTTAGTCCTGAGATGTTGTTCAACTTCATCCTTATCACTGCTAACAGGTGAACTAGACATTGCCTCAGCAATGAATCTGTCACGCTGAGCATTTGAAGTGGCATCTCGAAGCAGCTTGCATTTAGGCGCAGGGCTTGAGTCGGCAGGTAAAGAGCTAAGTGTAGCCCGCCGCATCAATACGTTAGAAACGTCAACAATTTCGATGTTGGAGTCACCATCATCGTCTGAGATGACCAGTGTTGTCATAGCAGATCTCCTATCACGACTACTGGAAGCCACAGAGTTGGAGGAACGGCTCGAAGGATTGGTGTTCGAATGAGATACACTGGCAGCGGAAGTCAAGGAAGATGATCCTTCCTTCTCTTTTGACTTTGAACCTGTCCTCGGAATAGCTCTCAACAGTTCGCAAGCAAGGAGGAGGCTGAGCAGCTCATCACTGGCTTGCAGATGGCACAATGGAATCCATTGTGGTTCCCATATCAATCGGAACAGCTGGTTAGAACGAAGAACCTATCAAGAAATCAATCCCTGTAGAGACAAGAACGGCCATTAATACACACCGGGTAGTACAATCGCCCGAGATCAGCGAAGTGTGGATGATCAGAGCTGTTAAAATTATCCGTGTCTCCTGTGAACACGAGTGGTTTGAACTTTGCATATTCTCCGTTGCCTAGAACAGGACGCCTGAAAGATTTAGTCAGTCCTGCAGTGCGGCGGATGTTGTACAACAGCTGCTGAATATTGTCTCTGTTTGCTCTGCGCTGGGCTGTCTTTGTGGCAGGATTAGGAGTGACATGCGAACGCAAATTTGGGGTCCGCGGAGTAGCGACTTTAGGCATTGGAGAGAGTTGATAGTGAAAATCTAAGTGAGAGCGTTTGATTTGAGTCGAGTGATTGTTTAGATAGCAGAAAAACCTACCTGATTACAGCCAGCCCACTTTATAACTCTGCGCAGCACAATATCCAGCCATTGTCATCCTAAGCCTTAGTTTAACGTCATTTTGGACGTTGCATTGTTCTTGCTAGCCCAAAAAGGTCGGTCAAAGCAGCTATTCTCAGCCACAAAGGGCAATCAAATTTCAAAACAAAACCAATGACAAGATTTTCTAAGGAGATAAGGAAGCACTTAATTTTGTACATAAGGATAAGTACTACTTCGAATTATAGATATTTATCACCATATAAATCTCCAAATACATCGGGAACTGCATTAACTATCCTGATTATCTCTAATTCGTCACAATGACATGTCATCTCTTCCAGGCAGAACCTCTCTCCGAAAATGGTGTAGTAGTCCTCAACCCGATTTTCCCAAACGTTGTCGACGACAGAGATAAGCTTGGAAAGAGTCTGCTGGAGGATAGCGTAGCGCCATCGGGTTATATGGCCATCAACAAGAGAGTCTGACGTCGCTTCCACTGGGAGAAGTTCGAGAGCCTCCCTTTCGGCGTTGAAATGGTCTACAATCAGCCTCGTCACCGCTGGATTCTTTTCTTTTGCCAAAGGTACCAGCTCTACGACTCTGGCACGTGCCGCTATGAAGTTGTCACGAAAAGTGGACTGGTGGGTGTGGTTGATAGGAATGGATGAGATAGACGAAGCGGTGTTATGGAGAGGAAAGCTTTTGAGACCACCAGCGTCAACCTGTGCAGGAGGCGCGACTCAAGCGGTCACAATCTTTGGTTTATGACCACCAGAGCTCATTTGAGCCGTTTGAGTTTGACGGGGTTGACGAGACATAGCTTCTGTCAGATATTACATTAGATAGAATTCTAGGAAGCGAATTGCAAACATACTTGGATAGTTCAGCGTTGGACTTGATAGAACGGGGGGAGCTGGTAAATCGAAGGTGAGATGTTATAAGATTTAAAAGGAAACATCACACACCTCCTCATGGATGACTGAACATGCATTGTTTGCTTACCACACTATTGTTCCACCATTTCGTAGTTTAAAGTCATTGCGGACCATGTCTCACTCCCTAAAATGGTATCAGTGTGGCAGCTTTGACAATCCTTTTTCAGTCATTTCATTCAGATAAGGATTCAATTTGAACTACGTATGTAGAATGTTAAGAATTACGACTTGAGAGGAATACAGCTACTACATAAGAAACTATGAAGCTCAAAAAAGGACAAAAGGAAAACGAGGAAATCCCAATTGCTAGTGCAATTCTTGGCACATAAAGACCATTCCCGTGTACGAGAATAGTGCTGGTGGCATTTGATTTCGCTCCAAAGTCTCTGGAGTTAAGCAGTCGGATGAGGGTTCGGTCGAGTGGAAAGGCGGAAAGTCTACTTGACTAAAATGGAAGGATTGTTTGTCAGTCGTCGGCAGTGGGATAAGGAGGCAAAAGACCTAATCGAGTACAGTAGAGTACCGTGATATTTGGAGGAGGAAGGAATAGCAGCACTGCGGTCCGAAGTAGATCACCGATACATTGTTAATAAAATGGAAATTTGGAGGATTAGGTCACATACCTTTGCAGTACTCCTTGGCGTTGGCTCCATTGTCGGTGAGCGGTGTTTGGGGACTTGGGTGCACCAGAATAAAGGATGTGGTCAACGGCACCTCTTGTTACTCTTCGGCGTTGCCTATGGCGTCGTCCAGCGGCGTTTGGGGACGTTGGGCACACAGGGCACAGCAATGGATTTGCAACTAAAGCGTGTTGTTTAGGGCAAGGGAAATTTAGATGATTAATGGGCTTACCTTCGCAGCACTCTTCGGCGTCAGCTGTGGCGTCGTCCAGGAGCATTGGTGGACGTTGGACGCACAGGGCGCACGACATGGAAGTAAAGCTGGAAGAGACGAAAGGCTTACTAATCATTTGGTTGGTGCGGTTACTCTGGCCAAGAAAAAAAACAATGACCTCATGGTTTTTTTTCTCGGCCAGAGTAACCGGGCCAACCCAATGATTAGTAAGCCTTTTGTCTCTTCCAACTTTTTACTTCCACGTATGTCGGCGCGCGCGCTAGGTAAGTCGTGCTCCCGCTCGTACCTACCGTAGATCACTGTAGTCAGTATATAAATAAACAAATTGAGAATGGCTCAAAGCCAAATGTTGAATGGAATGGCTGGAAATTCACGTAGAGGCCATGCTCAACGTAGGGAGAACTTATGCATTCCATTTTTTCGGCTGTGGACACCGTTCTTCCACTTACTGACATTGTTAAATGTCCCTAGGCCTTATAATTGATCCCTAATAGCCCAACCATTGCGTAATGATGCTTTGAATTTGGTACGTACATCCATATTTCGCATAACTACTTAACTTGTTATGCAGGCTCATTCATTTATCATTACCAAGGCTGATAAAGACAGTGAGGCTGAGGATTTCGAGTCGGACGACGAACATTATGACCAATCTCAACAGCAAGAGGAGGATCTTCGCAGGCAAAAAGCTGAATCCGTACATCTGCGTGCTCAAAACTACGATCCGTTTGCTGAAATCTGCGATTGTTGGTCACGACAGGAAGCCCAGCCTTGTCCTTTCAAAGGCAATGCTCTCTCCCAGCTAAACGACTACGGCTCCGACTCTGATTCCGGTACATTTGTACCTCCGACAGCATCTCCTGCCCCCCCTGCTGTAATTTCTTCTGTTTCCGCACCTCCTGCTGTTCCTCCTGCTTCCGCGGGACCTCCGGGAGCATTTTCTACAGCTCCAGTCGTACTTGCACCACCTTACACTGCTCTTACTCCGTCTTCTCCAAACCACGATTGAGAGATGGAGGCGTGGGTGCTCCTTGACAAGTACTTGACTTCTGATTCCGGTCAAGGTGGCCAAGTTCATGCCGCCTTGGAGAAACTCTGCGTTGGAGCTAAATGGGATGATGTGTGGGGTCGGATTACTGGCATGGAACCGGGTGATGAAGACGCAGCAACTGCTGTCAGGAATGCTTTAGATTCAATAAAACCTACAGTCCCTGGTCCTACTTTACTTTCCGATCACGTCGATTCTGCTCATTTGGAAGACCTTGAAGTCGGTGAAGGTGAAGAACTTACCAAGGAGCCGAAGGAATTGGCAGAGTATCTGAATAAGTTCTCTGACAGTGTGATGCTAGAAGAATATGGTATCTATTACGTCCAGTGTTGAGTAAGTTTCATAGATTTTTTGACGTTATAACTGTACTGATAATTTATTCCAAAAGAGAGGGAAGGAATCCGAGATAATGCAGCAAATCCAGCGCGACATTAACAGCTGATTCTGCCAGCTTAATGCAAAAAATCACGATAAGTGTCGTGGGCCGTTTTGCAAAAGATTCCGATAACTTTTAGCACTGATATTTTGGAAGCATTCACCGAATATTTGGAATAGGTAGATTGTGTTGCAGAATATTTGGTAAATAAATAACAATAAAATCACCATAAATGCCTAAAATAGAAATGGCTATAGCGGGTGAAGGAGGGCCCATGGGAAAAAACTGACACCCCCCCCCCCCTGCCCCGTGGTAATGATGGCTATCCAACCATAACCTTATTTCACCCCTATACCCTAATTATCCTAACCCTAACCCTGTATATTTTAACAGTGGGGCAAGCCCCCACACCCCATATCATCCTCAACCCCTAACCAATGCTAACCCATAGTTTGGCAATGTTTTGCTTAAATACCCTTTCCGGTAACCCTAATCCTAACATAATCATAATATTTTGCAAAATATTGCTTCAACATGCTAATTTGGACAATATACCCTAGCCCTAACCCTAACCCTAGCCTAACCTCACCTGACCTGATTACATAATATTCCGAATATGGTCTTAAAAATATTTGGTAAACGTAAATATGGTTGCTAGAATATTTGGCAAATCATCTAGCCATATATTCCTATTCCAAAATCTCAGTGCTAAAAGTTATCGGGATCTTTTGCAAAATGGCTCACAACACTTATCGTGATCTTTTGCAAAAGCCTAGCAACATCTAGTGACATTAAACGAGACAGACACCCCAAATGTCTAGTCCAGGCTTTCCCTTCTAGGAAGCAAGGGGGTCTCTACGTCCGGGTTTGCAGCATGCTTGATGCAAACTACGTCCTTGCTGCATACTTCTGTCTTATTGATGGCTTTCTTTACTCCTGCCAGCCCATCTTCTCGTATGCCACCGACAACACACAAGATAGCATTGCGCGGAAAGACGATCCACGGTTCACCGTGCCTTTGCTGTGGAAAGGGCCATACCTAACGATGCCCATCCACCACCATATCACAGGTATGAGGAAGTTCCCCTACACGGCCAAGTTGCCTCCTTTTTGGCCAGGTGTTTGGGTAATCGCAAAGAATGGTCTGTATCAAGGTGATACTGGAGTGATTATGATGGACACATCCAGCGACTACAGCTCAGAATGTGTCGTAGCATTCCTCCCTAGATTGGACCTTCCCCAGCAGAAGTTCAAAAGGGTGAAAAAGACCCACACGTCTAATCCCGCCGTCCCCGCGACCTTTACAACGCCATTTCCAGTCTCGACTACAATGTCAGACATTAAATCCAAGTTTGATTTTGTCTCAATCAACACAAAGGCTGGTTATCCCATACCTTTGGAGAGAACCGTACCGAGCAAGAAACGCTCAGTTCCATCCGCTCGTCATCCGCGTCCATCAAAAGTTCGTATTGGTTCGACACCAGTATTGAAATTTGCCGAATTCCATGACATTCCGCCAAGCAGTATTTTGGTATGCTGTGCTATTTGCAACGAAGGCGCAACTTGTGAACATGGCGACAAGGAGTATGCCCTGCTAAAGCAGACTATCTGGCAGGGTCTTTCCTTGGTGCATCAAAAGGTCACCAATCTTACTTTGGCCAATACCATTGCCGAGGAGGACCTTCTTGAGTTTTTCAAAACTGAGAGCGCGGTTCTTCAATCAACCATACCACTTCCTAGCACTTGGATATTCGGGCTTGGTGAACGAGTGCATGTATCGAATCAATTGAGGGACCATCATAGGCCGTTATGCAAAAATCCGGAGTTAGCAAGTGAATTGGGCCTTCAATCTAAAGATGAAGGTTTTATCAGGGACATTGTAGAGATAAATTGCGTGGTGGAGTTCTTGGACGGAACTGATGGTAAAGGAAGGCAGGTTGTCCTTCCTCAACATTCCCTGCTCAAAGTAATGCGACAAGGCGATGAAGTTTATGTTTGTCAGGCCTCACACAGCATTTTTCAGTTGGGCGTGGCTGAGGTCTCTTCCACCACAGAACACATCCCCCTCGATGGAAAAGTTGGCCTTGTTGTCTCCATTGGCAATGATGGTGAAACTGTCCAAGTACAGTTCAGCAAGTACCCTGTACCACAGCAGTTTCACTCAAACTCACTGGTCAACTTGGCCTTGATGCTATCGCCGAACGATCTAGTGAAACGCGGGATCAAAAAGCCTTTACCATCGATTGACCCAGTCTTTTCTATCGTTCCCAAAACTCTGGTTTATGTCGAGCCAAATCCATCAATTCTAATGACTGATCCTGTTCCCGAGCCTTTAGATCTTGCGATACGTACTGGACGTCGACCTTGGGTGGGCAAGGAGGTTTGAATTGTTGGATTGAATGATGGGGGCGCAACAATAAAGCATCACAAGGCAGAGAATGGAAGCATGCTAGATGTCAACCGAAATGACTCCATGTCCAGCAGTTTGGCCGTTACAGTTTGTCTGTATTCTGGCGTAGACATTTGTGTAGATTATAGTCGTGTTCGTCGGTTCGACAACGGCAAGTTTCTTCATGACAATGGTCCTCATAAACTCCCGACATACGACCCTCACTTCCATTTTAAACTGGGATACCAGCCTCAATACACCCAGTCCGAAAATTCTGAAGGGATATGCACCTATGGATATGTCGGCATGGCAGGCAACTTATCGAGATCGTTGGGTAGGAAGTGGCGGAAATAATGGTGGCACGGAGGGGGGCATAGATGAGATGCAGGCTTCATCTAGCAGTTTTGATAGCAGGCCTGCGTCTGGTTCAACAACTAGGAGTATTGCTAGTGGGTTCGCGTCTCCCGACGGCTGTATGAGCCCGGATTCATCCCTGAATTCATTGCTGCAACCTTATAAATGCTGGTGGGTTGACGTGCTGGGTACAATTATGGTCAGTGACGCAGATGTTGAAGAGCAGCTGCTTAACAGTAGCGGGACACCTCTCCGCCTGGTTCCAGCAACCCCTTTTCCAGATTTCACCAACGAGATTTTGGATCCACGCATCCGAAAATGCACTTCCTAGACAACAACTGCTTTTGGCCTTTTGCGGGGAGACAAAAGATCGAGTTATCACACTGAAAGAGGGACCAGGTGGCCAAAGTACCCTCTACTACAAGCAAAAGGGTACAGGTTCTGTGCAGGTAGACCCTCGAGATCTTTCAACCATGAAACGGTCGTATGGCCTTAGTTCCCCGTTATACTGCAATGGATTGTTTATCATTGTCCGAGGGTCGCATATTGGCAAGCTCACTCGATCGTCTTTTTGGAACACATGATCATAAGTGGGTGCTGCAAGTTGTCAGGCTGGAACCACAGGAGATGCGGAAAATTGGTCGCACTGTACCAAGGTTCACAGAGATTGTAGAAGATAGAGAACCTCCAATCGTAGTGTTGGAGAGTAGTATAGCTCTAGTGAACCAGATGCCAGATGAACAGGGGAATGGAATCAGGCTGATGGAGGAGAGACAGCTGGTTGCCGAAAATGAGTGGGTTAGGAATGGGTGCCTGGAGCTACCACTGACAGACTCTACTGTGAACCTTGACTCTTGGCCGTACTAGATTCCTGTATTTCAATAATGGGTTTTGTATTTCTTGTATAGATTCTACGATGTATCTTTTCTGCGAACTGTGTATTTCTTGACTTATTAGTTGTATATATTATCCAGTATATAGTACTTCATTGTGACTTGAATAATGCTCATATGTACTGCTTTGACTTCTAAATGAGGAATATTGAGATCGTCCGAAATGACGTTAAACTAAAGTGGATACGGTGGCCGGACAGGGAAACAATGCCGAAACAAAAAAGCCGAATTTGGAAGACAATACAGTAAGTTGAAGTTCATTGTTTCTGCAAATCCCATGCTAATTAGTACAGCACTGTATCACAGGCGGCCTCCAAACTACCATTCTTTACAACCAATCACAACTTTATTTTTATAACCTTCACTACCTTCTCCATATTGCACCCACTTATTGATAACTCCTTGACATGTCTAAAGGTGAAACAACACCACCACCCAACACTAAACCGAGCAGGAAGAGGGCCGGTTGTGAATCCTCGCTCACAGATGAACAGCAGGCAATAGTGGAATTCGTTCTTCCCTGCCTGGGAACAGCTACTCAGACAGCATAAACTGCATTTAGGGAAGGGTAAGAATTCCAAAATGAGGGATCCAGAGGCAGTGACCACTTGGATAAACAAAACACTCAAGGAGATACAAGGAACCAAAGGTTTTCTCACTGGGGACGACATCAGAACTAACAACGAAATGGGCAAAGGTATGCAACTATTTTTGATGATAAAACACTGTTACTGAAAGCGAGATAGATTCTGAAGGATGCGTTCAAAAATCACCACCACAACGTCTTTATCAAAAACAATATCAATGACCTTGTTCTCAATGCTCTGGCAACTGACAAGAAGACAAAGACTCACCAGTCCTCTTGTTCAGGCCGCTGAGGCTTTACTTTCATTCAAGAAACCAGCGGCAGGAAAGAGTTTATTTGAGAAGGAGAACAAAGAAGAGATCCTTCAGTTGATGAAGAAGAAACTCAATGCCCTTCGAGCCAATAACACTGCCAATAGTGGAGACGGAGTTAGCAACAATCACATGATCAGCATAAAGAGAACAAGTGGAAAGAGAACGCAGGTGCAGAATATCAGAAGGTGTTGACAGAGATGTGGGAGAAGACAGATCAAGATGATTACAATGAGAGGGCAAAGGGAATCAATGTAAACGAGTAAGCCTTGCTCTCTGTTTTAGTGGAAAAGCTAAATTCATATCCATCCAATAGTAACCAGAAGCAATTTAAGGAGGCGATCTACTCAGCTCTTTGTGCCCTTTGTCAGAATGGCCAACTGGGTCCCTGCGAGATGATGATCCTCACCGGTTTCCGTGATAAGGATAACAATCTAGTTGCGTACAAGTAAGTGACCGGGCCTTTGTATCAGACACATACTGATCGGGAATGTTCCCACAGGCTACAAACGCACCACAACGACGACGACCATGCGGACGCTTTTCCTGTAGACCAGGATGAAGAAATGGCTCTGGGTAAAGCTTGGAAGGATTGGTGTGAGACCCGAATTCCCAGTGAGTAAATTATTTATTTCGCAACAGTTGTGCTTGCTAATAGTAAAAACCCTGCAGAACATGTTATAGAACCGATAATGCCAGCGGAGGAGTTGCATACACTACGGAACGCCAACGGTATACCAGTTCTCGGGGTGGTTGACCTAGAGCAGATAGCACCAGCAGCATTGACCAAGGTACTGAGCAACTTCTTGCATGCATTATGGAGTAAGTTTGCCTACTTTTGGTTTGAACTTTGCTAACTGGACACTTGTAGATCATTCTTGGCCTCAAGATTGGGTGCAACCGTCAATTCCCTTGGTTGAGATTGAGGCGCACCCCGAGGACTTTTACGACACATCGACTTTCCAGTTTCCCGTCACATTGAAGCCGGTTGAGATGATGCTGCTGATAGAGCGCTACTCTCTTTGCACTTATCTGAGCACAATCTCAGTGGTTGAAACCGTCCAACCATTTGTCTTCTGGCCGGAACAG
Source organism: Gymnopus androsaceus JB14 (assembly GCA_009733575.1). Classification (NCBI taxonomy): domain Eukaryota; kingdom Fungi; phylum Basidiomycota; class Agaricomycetes; order Agaricales; family Omphalotaceae; genus Gymnopus; species Gymnopus androsaceus. Next base: position 131,442 of record ML769570.1, read on the forward strand.
GACATTGTAGATCGAGTCACGAAGCGAGAGGCAGAAGCGGAAGCAGCCTGAGGGACTGGTGATGAGATTGTAGCTCATCCTCCCTCCATCTCGCCTCCGCCTCCCAAAACATCAGTTCCACCTGCAGCTACTTCTCTCGCTGCCATTTTGCCTACAAATGCATCAACACTACCTCCGCCTACTCATGGCACTCCCTTTGGGCCTGCAAGGGCATCCACTGCACCCGCCGCTTCTATTTTGTCTCCTTCAAACGCATCAGCTCCACCTCTGTCTACTCCTGTCACTCCCATTGGGGCTACGGGGGCACCCACTGTACCCGCCGCTTCCATTTCTCCTTCAAAGGCATCGACTCCACCTCCATCTACTCCTGCCATTGATTCTGAGAGGACTTCCATTGCACCTCCGCCGACTCCTCCAGCATCTATGGAAGGCGTAGAAGCTCCGCAACAGTCTTCCGGAACTCCTGCTTTGGAGGAGCAGGATGCGGTGCCGATGTTGGATGATCAGGAGGTGTCTTTGGCTGCGCCAGAAGCCCAGGTAGTCCATCAACCTCAAACGCGTAGTGGTAAACGAACTATTGCAGAGATTACTAGTGAGGTGGAAGCTCCACAGTGCGTAACGCGTGCTCGTGTTGCGGCGCAAGAAGTGACACCAAAGACCCGAGCCTCGAAGAAAGCAGCTGGAAACAAGAGAGGTACAGGCCGATGCGGATAAGGTGAAATATTGTACAAAATTGTTAATTGTTGAATACTCTGTTTAACAATATGTTTAGGTCATTGTTTGATTGTTGCTCAAAGTTTCCAGTGAGTCACTTTGTTTAAAGGTTTTGTTTAATGATTTGTTTAACTGACTATTGCAGCCAGGTTGTTTAGCGATTGCTTGTTTGAGATAGAGTTTTGTTTAAATCATTTGTTTAGCTGAGTGCGATTGTCTTTGATACTCAGTTGTTTAACTTGTAGATAAGCTTGTTGATATGTTTGTTGAATGTCATTTGATTAAATATTTAATTAAACAAAGGAAAGGTCTCATTTTAAACACTAAAGTACATTGGTTGTGCTATGTACAGCAAATAGGTATGTTTAAATATGTTTAATGTAGGTTGGGCATGGTCTTGGTTGTTTAACTATCAGGGGTCCGAATTACTTCTCCTTCTCCCTTCTTTTTAGACCAAAAAAATCTTTTCTCAAAGTTAAATAGGGGCATACTTATCAACATTGACTACATTTCCCCCAGACCCCCTTCCTTGCACTGCCGCGAGCCCACTGTGTGGTGCTTCCACTGCACGGGGCTTTCCTTCATTTTTCCTCTCTTCTGGACTTGACCGGCGAGAACGGATTGAGCTCAGGACATACGGGGCATATGGGGCACATGTGATTGGGGCACTTCCTGGTGTATAGTTATACACAAAGAAGCATATTTCAAGTAGCACCAGGTAGGCACCCCTCTTCTAGATGAAAACGCGCATTTCTAAGCTGCATATCAAATAATTTCCTTTCTGGGATACCTTTCCCATCTGCATGCCCACCCGCCCAGCTCATCCATCCCTCATATCATCATATCCCTATCCCCCAAACCCCCGGGACTGATACAAACTGTTAGCAGGAGGCCATATTTTATCTTCCAAACCAAAGAATGGATTTCGGAGCTCTAAAGTGCTCTCTATCCCTTCTCTGGGCACTGTCTTACGCATTTTTCAGTGATTTACACAGACACTGGACTTGAATCCACTGCTATATACTACCTGACATGTCTCTGGCTTACTGGAAGGCGAATCAGGTATAGCAAAGGGTTATAGAGGTAGGCAAATGAGCGAAATGGTGTGAAGCGCGGGGTGTGGCGGGAAAGCTAGATTTTAGAATTGATGTGGTTGATGGTTTAGGTTCTAATTTTTTTCAAAGCTGAAATTTGATGGATTTAGAAATATTAAAACAATTCTCACTGAGATGAAATTTCTGCGGCCAACGATTGACCACCCTATTTGTGATCTCACTGAATGAGCTTGCTGAAAGTTGCTGAATGAATAAATTTGTTTGTCATCAGACTTGAATAAAACTTTCAGTGGCTGAATGCTGGTTCAGCGACTATCCAGCTGCTGAATGCAGAATCAGAAAATAAAATCAATCTATTTAATTTAATGATTTCTGCACAACTTTCTGCAAACTCGTTCTGTGGCCCTTTCTGCACACTTTGACCATCCCTATTAATTGGCAGTGTGAATTTGACATTTGCTGTGACGTTTCACTGATGAACATTCCAAGGGGAACATTACTGGCGAACACGGCGACTCGGCTATTCCGAGAGGATCTGATACTTACTCAGATGCCGCTACTGTCGCAACTCCATCAGGAAAAATGGTCTGGGCCAAGGATAGCCTAGGTAACCTAAGCCTCCTAGGTTACAGGGGCTGGACTTGGGATGGCCTAGGCAGCGTAGGCCTCCTAGGTTACCTAGGACTATCTCAGGCTGCCTGAGGTTTCCCCAGGGTTCTTCCAGGTTTCCTCAGGTTTCCTCAGGTTTCTCAGGTTTTCTCAGGTTTTCTCAGGTTTTCTCAGGTGACTCAGGTTGTCAAAAGTCCACCCCCTAATTCCTAGGTCATCCTAAAGGAACCTAGGCAACCTAGGTGGCCTAGGTGGCCTAGGTGTCTTTGAGTTACCTTGAGGTTAATTTCAGGCCATCCAAGGCCCAAACAGTTTTTCCTGATGTCTCTGCTTCCACCGTGTGTCTAGACGTTCATATCTCCTGCAACTCCGGAAGGAGCCACAGGAGAACAGTAATCTGAAGTACCACATTTCATGTTTGAGGCACTATCTCAGTGAGATACAAAACCCATGGCATTGTAAGGCATTGACCCGCCTGATTACCGGGGATCACTCACTTGCAGTTGTAAGGCTTACATGGTCAGATAATCATAGACTTCAAGTCCCCTATGAGCACAGACTCTGTCGCTTCTGCACAAAGGAGGTGGAGACACCAGAGCATGCATTACTGCAATGCACTCATCAACCTTTAGCGGAATCAAGAAGTGTGTTTTGGGGAACTTTTAAAGCTCTACACCACATGGACTCATATACACAACAGCAATGGACCAGCCGGCATACATAGCCTATCTGGCATCATGCCAGGCATCATATGCTGCTCTGGCTAAATGGGTT